>JTDE01000683.1:23523-71816 GCA_014338405.1 Paragonimus skrjabini miyazakii
GTTAGGCACGACCGAATTATCATATGAGAACGCTCATCCACTTTCGCTTGTGAGTAACTGCTGATGAGCTCTAATGAGAGCGAAACTCGAGTCTAGTGCTTCTTTTCGAAACGGGCCGACTGGAAAGTCTATGGGAATGCGACAGCTGCGATCAACTGTGGGTGATGTTCAATCTATATGAAATGAATTCTGGTTTGTAGTCAGTCGTATTACACATTATACGTTTGACTTCAGATTGGATACACCAAAAACGGCAAAGAATAGCAGACTATCTACACAAGATGCATAGTCCGTTGTTATTGGGACTCTCCATTAAAGACCAGATCAGGTATTCTAATTGCACAGATCATCAATGTTAATCGTTACTGAAGATCAATGGGGAACCGTGGACAATGCGAACTAAGCACCATTCCGTAATCGATGTTGGCCTTCAGACCCACATAGACTATCGAGTCTACCGCTCCCAGTGAATAGAAATTGCTGGCCAGTCTGCAGTGTGGTGATATTTTATCCGTCATAAACATTCTAAACAGCCCTACCTCATGTTAAACTTACCCTCTCTTCGATCACTCTCCGTGACCAAAACGAACAAGAGATACTGGTGAACTAACTATCATTATTTCAGAATGCTAACTGAGAAAGTTCTCATCATCAGTCAAGTTATTCCTAGTAGATCATTTAGCCTGGAAAACGTTCTATCATCAAACGAATTGACATCACAAGTACATAGTGCTTTTCATCGTATATGGTTGAGCGTGGAGGCAGATGAAGTTTGATGGATGCATATTTCTATATAAGAAAGTGAGTTGACCGTGTAACCCGACTTCTAACTGATTATTCCCAAGTGTTTCTGAGTTTTGGATTTAAAGCCCGATTAACCACATTTTGCAGCTTTGAACTACCGAGTTGGATTCTACTTGGTTACTTCTTGGTGCTATCGAACGTTGATTTGAAGCCTGATTGGTTGTGCTGATCAGGTCCTCCTTCTTGAAAGTCTGGCCGATTGTTTATATGCTGTCCAGGTTTGAAGGACTATAAGAAGAAACACAGCCAGGAATTCGACAAACCCTTGTCCCGAACCACAACGGACATCTCAACTCTTCTCCAAAACTCGGACAATATACATTAAACAATCTCAGAAAAGATGACACCAATATCCTACTGGCTGGAGAAGGACGGATGGTGGTCATCACGGACAAACTGAATTACACTGAGAAAGCAAAACAGCTGCTGCAGAACAAATGTCTACCACCTACCTAACGCTGGTCTCATTACAATAGTAGCTAACATGACTAAGACTGCATTAAAGAAACTAAGGGTACCAGATGAGATAACCAAACAGGGACGCCGGGAAATTTAACCGGATGATACAACCATTAACGGTGTCTCTACTAGAAACACTGACGCATGACTTGAGTAAAGACGTACACATTGAATGATTCCATCCGCAACGCCCAACGTCTTCTGAAAAAACTGAAAGATATTAGAAGGGCGAATAAATGAATTCGTTTGGTCACGGTGCTCTTCATCGCCATCTAACGTACCCCAGCCAAACAGACATTACCAGGACCACTAATATGGAACCAATTACCAATGGTTAGATAAACTAACGATTGAAAGGTACTTCAATGGGTTCGTCCATTTCTCGATTCATCGCCGAAGTTACCATGTAGACAGTGATGAACATCTCGCTGCCGGAGATTAAGCCAAACTTGTGGACACCATATAAAGAATACACATTAGTAGCCATTAAGCATTCAGCCATAAAAACTGAATAATATTTTCGACAACATTAAACCTATCACAAAGGATGAAAACGACAGTAAGTTACCTTTCTTGGGTGCATAATGCAGTTGCAAACCCGACGAAACATTGAAGACACCCAGTTTTCGTCTGTTGCGAGGTTGTTATGTGCTTTCACAACTACTGGTCGATAAACGATTGACTGGTTGGAATTTATTAAACAATGTATTTTTCCATTTCTCTTGTGGGAATAGTAACAAGTATAACACACACAAATCTGGATGAATCGAACTGGAGATGTACTGATAGCTTACACCGATGTAACGTGTCAATGAATTTTCAGCATTCGGCTTCACAATCCGCAGGTACGGAATGAACACTTTTGGGTTGGGATTTTTGTTAACAGAATGATTTCTGTTCTTTGATGTATCCATTACAATTCGGAAGAACACGCCAGAAATCTGAAACTTCGGCAAAATAGTTTCCCAACGACCGAGGGCGAAACTTGCTATGCAGCTAACATGCTACATTCAGTAGATGAGTTACGTAATTCGTGCCATTGTAATAGTCCATCTCACTTGTTTTCTTCTGTCTTACAAATTGGTGATCAGGTTCTTTTGTTTAACAGTCGCTGCGCGATGTCTCCACAGACTGTGACGATCAACACAATGAAAATGAACCGATGAGCTGTCTCGTGCCTAGGTAGTTGCTCTTCTCTTCTGTTCGAGCATACCTCATATGTCAGAGCCAGGCGTCTGCTAATCTTCAACTCGCCATTCGACTTCATCGTATCCGATGCTACATGTACTATGTATTTTTAAAAAGTGATAAACGCGAGTATTCCACAAACTACCCAGTAACATACGGCACTGACTGTTATTGATTTCTGACGTTTCGAGAGATACTTACAACTGTTATTTACGGCAGTTCATAATATGGACACGAACTTACACTTTTCACCTGATATATACGCGGCTGCCTTATTCAGCCGTTGCCTTTCCAGTTCGTTTAAAGCACAGTCCCCCACTTCTTTGTTTACGTTAGTTTTGATACAAATTAGCAGACGCTGTCATCACACCTATTATCGGTGCCTGTTTTGTGTTGAGCCTGTTTTGCTCCTTGAACATTTAATCTCTTGACAAGTCCAGCAGTACGCATTATTTCATCCTTCCCGTCGTTGTCTAACTGATGTATAGCGTGTCTCTGTTTACGAACCTGTTGTCCTTTCCTTAACGGCAGCTTTATGAGAAGCTCAATGCGGACAAGTTTACTTAAGGTGGTTTAAACTACTCATTTCGTACATGAAGAGCATGAAGCCAAAATGGGTGGGATGCGGAGCATGTGTAAATAGTAAATCTAGAACCCAGTATAGAATTGACTGTCGCCCAATTAGTCTCCAAAGGCGGAATGACTTCCTTGTGATACAGTGTCGGCTTTAGGTGCAACCTGCTCGTGTAAACAAGTGTTTTCCAGAATGAATTGTTTCTAGTCCAACTGCCCTGCAAGTTTATCTCATGAACATTTGAAGTGTATATCGACAATTGGCTGCTCTAACCGGAAAAGTAGTTAAACAATATTCCGGGGGCACTATGATAGATCCAACAGGTTTCTGAAGTGTACTGTTCGCTAACGTGGTCATTTCATTCAATCTACCGTCTGTTCGCAGCAACTGGACGCAGTATCAACCTTCCGGCTCTAAGTTTGTGGTCACTTGAGTCAGTGTTACTGTTCGTTTGATGGACCGTTGTAGAATTCCTGAGTAGACGCTGACTTTCCTTACGAGTTCATCACCAAATTGACGCGGCAGAGCCTTATGCCTCATGATGACTCCGAGTTTGTCACCATATGCGATGAACCTTTTTGTTTTGGACGCAGTCATATCATCTGACCATGCATTACGTTCACACATATTACGAGGTTTGTCTGTATTAAACCCTACTTCTGGTTAACGCTTTCTGACGAGTTGTCGAGCCGACTTACTTAGGTGTTCCACTTAGAGGAGCCACATGTGGTTATTAGGCACGGATATGTTACAGTATACGGTGTTGCATCATATGGACCATAAGGTGGGACTCCAATGTACTCGTCATATCCAAGCTATTCCCATGGAGTACGCGGCTGTTTTCGTTTATATTTACAATCATCCAACGACAAATCTCCAATCTGTGCTCCAATAAACACTCATATCTACCACTGCGCCAAATACCAAATTACCATATATAAAAGCCAAGTCACATTTGCATGTAAACAACATCTCGGAAATCCGAGCCGTTCAGGGAAAGGTACTAACCTTCAATCGATTGCTCTACAGTAAATACTTTTCAGTCGCGCTCAACTCAGAATTAATTGAACACAATGAGGAACTCATTGGTTACTGATAAGCAGGTGGCGAAGTGAAAACCACAGCCATCGGCTGTATCCCTGTACCTGTCGCACATGAACAGTAAATTCAGCTGTACTCATAAATGAACGTTGTCAGACGTTTAAGTATGATATATGGGTAGTGAGGTCAACGGTGAAGTGATCAGTTTGGTTGACACATAAGAACGTAAGTTAGACATGTAAACAAACTCATCCGTATTGAACCGACGATTTAACCGTGCGAACTATAATCGATAACAAGAAAGTCAAATTATTTCCAAAACTTCTACCGAGTCATCGAATAACAGGTATATCAGTTATATCTTGTCGATAAAATTTTATCACTTTGCTACAATTATCAACTAACATAGCGAAAACTGTGATATACAAAAATGGGTATAGCTCAGAATTCGTACGGTCATTTCACTTACCTGTTTGTGAAAACCAGTCGGATGCTAGTTGTTTGTGTGTGGACCGGATGAGTAGACTAACAATCATAGTACTTGGAACGGTTGAATGAACTCTTCTGCGCATTGACAGTGGGGTTATATATTCAAAAAGCTATGACCTCAGTGATTGTTACCGTTCGCCGGCGAACGAATTGTGATCGATTTGGTGGAACTTTATAGACAACAATGAATGATCCATTCATTTTGATCTGATGATGGCTACCAGCTGTGCAGATTCGTAACTGGTTTCTTTTCACGTCCCGATAAACATTGGATGATACTCTTTGATCCTTCTAGGTAAATGTCGAACCATGCCAACCACTAAGTTAACTGAACTATCGGAAACGAATGATTGAAGCGCCTTTAATGAGTTGTGGACTGGTACTTTATCCATCAGATTCAGAGTGGTCAACGGAAAACCGTTGAATAAAATGATCCGTTTGACTGTATTGGAATTTCTCTTAAGGAAACCGGTAAGATGAAGTGTCGTTGATTCAACCGTTGTATCCCTTTGAATAGCAATTATAAGAGAATGGTTATTCTCTCAAACAGTTGACACTTCCGTGGAACTGGAATTGTTTAGTATATTTGAGCTTACCATTATCTGGGTAGCCCTTCTCGTAGAGTGTACGGCCTGTACACTCTAAATCGTAGTCAGGAGCTTAATAAAACTCTCTCGCTGACCAGGTTTTATTCACACTTTACGCCAGCAAAATTGCAAAAGTTGTACATGTCTGATTACTAATTCCTGTGACAAATGTTGGCAAACATTGGTCAATGCTCAGGTCATAGCTTTTCATCGCATTGCGTGTGCTCGCTATTATTTAGCTATTTTCTAATTGTTGGTAAACAGTGGAGTTTAGATTAATTTCAAGTTTAACATCTCACATTTGATAAAAACCTTCACATTCGAGTAGACTTCTTAGTCGGCTTGATGAAATTCGATCGGAAAGCAATGGAAACTGTGACAGAGTGACCGAGCGTTCTAAGGTGCCGGTTTAAGGCACAGGTCCGTAACGGCATGGATTCGAATCCCACCTCTGTCACAATGATATGTAAAGTCAATTTATACAGTATTTTATTACAGCGTAGAAACCAATAGAAAAGCTCTAAATATCGTCTGCACGAAATAGTTTGCGGAGCAACCTTAGAAACGACTGTTACCCATACGTTTTGCGAAAGAAGCAAATGCAAACTAGTCCCATCTTCAGGATAGCTATAGTTTGGCCAATATGAAAAAGTGTATAAAAGAGAGAAAAATGCTGAACAATCTGGTGGCTAGGCTTAATCAGATTCATTGGATCTCAGTTATCGAATAGTGTAGTTTAATGCGTTGCGGATTACACAGAATGTGTCAGTCAGGTCCGTGAGGGTCTAGTGTTGTAAGCCATCATACAGATTTACCGTATCCTTGTTTGAATGCTGCAGCAACACGTGGCTTTATGTTGATGCTGCCATTTCAAAACGAGAAGCAGCGATTTACCAAATTAGTAGCAGAATTGTGGAAATCTAGGTTATTTCAAATCGAATGCCACTCACATTCAGTGTCAGTCTTCGACTGGCTAAAAATGTTGTGGAATACTCAAAATGATTACGTCCAAATAAAAATCAGTGTAGCTTAGCGGGCACAGCATGCTGTAGTTGAGTCGTGTTAATCTATAACCATGGTACACTTAATCCAACGATAATGTTGTTTTGTGCATGCTAATTTTTAAGCCCCTATTCTGAAGTTTGCTGTTCTCGATACGCCACTAAAAACGCCTTTAATGGCACGGACTGTTCTCTCGTGGATATTTATTTTGTGTTTAAAAATGGTCGTTTCTAGTTGTGGGCACGTATAAAATCCCGAGTGAGCAACCGTTAACTATTTGGAGTGAAACTTTACCCCAGCTAATATGTTCATAAGGTCAATTCTATTTCCTCATCTATGACAGTTCCTTTATCCGGACCACCCGGAATAAAAGGAGAACGTTTCAGGACAAACCTTGATTAATCAAGCACATTGAGTTCCATTTAATTGTATCTCATCTGTGTGTTGTACGTAGATTGCGTGACATCGTTAACCAACCTCTCCATCCTGTGGGCAAATGAATGGGTGGTATTGTTTGTTTGAATGTGTGTGTATGCACGACCAATTTGTTTATACGCACCCGCAAACGTGCCTGAAAAGCTGAGCAGGTGGGCAAATCACTCCTAATCGTTGGCCATCTAAGGAAATGTCTTATCAACAACTGAAATGTGAACATCATTCAAGCATAAAATAAACCTTTTCATAATCACGCACCACTCACGGTGGAAGTGAATCACTTTGGAGTTGGGTTTTTCTTGAAGAAAACAGGTCATTTCCTTTTGGTAGTAACGTCTGACCTTGTTAACATAAAAATCACTGAGAAGTAAAAAGTAATATCTGCAATAAAAATAAAACATGTATGTCACAGTGTACGGAATATAATTAAATAACAGAACCAGATAACAAAATGTTTGGCTTCATCAAAACTCCGAGAGTACACTGGAAATGATTTGGATCACTGGTTAGACCAATGGAGGTTTACTGGGTATGACGGACCGACGAATTGATGTGAGAATAGTCATTCGCTTGCAATCTGTTAGCGGATGAAGCTGTACAAGTCATTATCACTGTAAGACCATGTATATTTGAGTTTATTAGGCGGTGTCTAGATAGGATGTGTTATTTAGCGTGCTGTGCAGCAGGGAATAAGCATTCCGCTTGATATGTCGTGTAAAACTGTGTGGCAAAACCTAAGTAGATGTTATGTCATTGTTCGTGACCATCAGCCGTGAAGGACAACGAACAAGGTAATGTATTGTTGAGATCAAGGCTTACGTTACTGACAAAGTTTTAACCTTTAACAATGTTGGGCGTCTTTTGTCAGGCGCTGTGTCGAACATTAACCGAATAAGCTTAGCCCATTTTACAGTTCAATATATGCTTGAAATTATTTTGGTAAAATGTTGCCACAATTGAAAAGCGTTACTAGTTGGGTAGGACATGTTAGTGAGGTTGCTGACCTGACTATGTTTAAGACAGTTTCAACAAGGTAAGCTGGGAACGCGAACGGACAGGTGTATTGGAGGTGAGGTGATGAGTTTACCACGATGGTTCGGTTGACCATACAGCGACTTGTCATTTTCAGATGAAGTTATTCGAACCCCTCTAGACTGTCGGTCATAAGTTAAGGTCTGCTAGTCACTATTTGAAAGTTTGGTAAGGTAACGCGTTTTTTTATAGGAAGGGCAGAAAAAGTGAGACAAATTTCGGCAGGCTGAAAAGCATACACAGTGGGCGTCAACTTGTTAATCGACGCCCAGCCGAACAGCCAAACATAGTGACAAGAGTAGTGTTCGGTATGGCGCAGTGGATAAGACAGAATATTCCAGGCATTTTAAACGCGTTACGTAGTGCAAGCATCATCCACTTTTGTCAATCAGCTAGTTACACCGGTTCACAACAATCTGTTCATGCGAGTAGACATTTTTTAAGGCATAAAGAGGACTAAACCAATCTTGTGAGAAATTTAACAAATCTTAATTGACCAAGAAGTATCAAGCAACAGTGTTTAGACAGAATTCACCGATCAATCGTTAGTGTAGTAAACAGAATTCTGGTAAACTCCTTTCATTAACATGATGCTCAGAACATTTATTTCTGTAAGAACACTTCATTCAAAGAGGATTAAAGAACACATATTTGCACAAATAAATCAATCACCATTCCACCAAACAATCCCGTTTTCCTGACCAGAATTGTTCGCACTGTGTACGACTCTCCTGACAAGATTGAGTCATTCATACAACACACAAATACAAAGTCATTGGCGACACAGAACTACCCCCGGTGTTTTCACTTCCTGATGTAAAAGCTTTTTGGTCAATGCTGAACTATCCCCACATCAGGAACCAGTGATGGAATCGTTAAATTTACGACTTGAATAGAAGCCTAAACATGCAGCCCTTATGGATCGTGGTGAACGATGAAAAATATAAACATGCGCGCTGCGCGGTCACGCTTCGCAGTGCGCCGTACGCAATTCGTTCAAAGTTATCTAAACAACCTATCCCCAGATCATTTTCTATTTACTCGCAGTCGATATATGTTGTCGCAAGTAGTTTAATACATAATCAATCGTCATGCAAGGAGCCACTGTTTAGTCAGTGGAAGAGCAACTAGTTGACAGCAGCGAATATTTCCAAAGGACGGTCATTATCAACGACCCATAACTTAATGCTTGCTGGCGATCGTTTGCCTTCGTGTTGTCAGAACTGCAGTTGGACACTGAGATGGGTAAAACAGGCGCAGATTTACTTATTGTAACTTTAAATAATGGTACGCTCTACGGATCTCAAAACGGTCTTCCCAAACTGAAATACTGTTACAGAACTTCAAAAGTTGTGTGAACTCTGCAAGGAAGAAACATTCCAGTTGTTTTTCGAAAGGAGCTGCGGATAAATAAAAAACCCTGCTTGCCACCTTGGTACAGTTCGAATTAACCAAACCAACTGCACTCCAAACAAGTTTGATGAAATGCGACCACAACAGAATTGTGGATAAAAAAGGTTGTCTGGTCATGACGTAAAATGCTATGCCACCATCGTAAAACCATCTAACTGTCTATGAACCATTCGCTTGATAACCAGTACGGAATTCTCATGTGATAAGTGTTTCGAATACTAAAGATGTGAGGCAAAATCTAATGGCTGGTTACTTCAGTAGTACGAACTTCACGACCAGTTATTACAATGACACAAGAATGGCACGATTGTGGGAAGGTTGTGCGCTTGCAATATTTACGGAATTTCAACAGTAAACGCTGAAGATATACATTTTTATTGTTAGTATGGAAGGATGTGGCTTTCTTCACAGTTTCGATTGGTTGAAATTATTTTGACAAAAAACTCTCTCTATTCATATCACTAACCTAAATGAACGAGGCGAAATTGTTCACGGCCCATCGAGGTTTGGAAGACGGAGGAATCTATGGTTCTTATAAAAAAATGATTGACTAGGCTCAGATCAACTTCACAGTGAGGTAGTCAAGCCGGTGTGAAAATAGAGGAACCATAGGGGGCCAGTTGACAGCAAATAATTATTGAAGATGACAACACATAGTCACAGCAGGTACGAGTACTGGTCAAAGTACAAGATACCATCCGGTTTGTATATGCACGGACGAGTATTTGGTCAACCGGATGGAAGAACAGAGCTTCTTGGGATCGAAACCTTGTCGAGTCAATCCAAGAGAACTCACAGCGAAATATTGACTCTCAATAACGTTTAGCTAAACTGTCCGAATGTTTCCGAATTGTGTCGAGTCTTTTCGTGCTCTTCATGTTATGTCCTGGTAGCGTGACCACTGTCGGCTGTTGCTGTTTAACTCCCTGTTCAAGCGTGTGTATGTCAAACTCATTTTTATCAGCCAAACAAAGTGAATGTATGGAAGGTAAAAGAAAGTTGGGGTGAAATTTATTTGTTCTTCGCTCAATAAATAATATCTCATTCCCCTGGGCTATATACTATAAAACTGATTGCACACTACCACTCCAAATTCTACTTAATCTTTCTCAAAATGCAGTCATTTGCCTTCACTTTCAAAACCTTTCAACTTCTGCATCTGTTTGTGTGTTCCAATGAGTGTCTACGTCAAGCGATCATGATAGTCAAATAAATCACAAATTGTAAACTTTTCAAGGGCGGCTACCGTGAGAAATCGGTTCCGGTGTATAAATTACAAGAGTGGATCGGGTATACTGAAGTTTTCACCTTCGAAGATGTGGCCACTTATCAGAGGACCACTTAACATTGTAGTGAATAATCTAAATTGTGTGAACCGCACAGTGGAGCTAAGGCAACCGAGTTTCAGATATTGTGAGTATATCTTTATGTATAATTTCACGAATGGGTCGGGTGAATGAACTCTAATGCATTATTAGCCCTACTGAGGTTACACAACTCATCGTTGTGAACCGGTTGTAACGTGCACCATCATTCTAAAATGTACAGTTATGTCTGAGTAGTGACTGATCAGTAGTTGTTAATCCGAATCTGTTAAGATGCTTTTCCGCGTGAGTCTTCAACCACTATTGGGAACCAAGTGAGACACAAAGCATTGGTATGGAGTGAAAAAATAATGTCGAGGCAAACGACCTTGCTATAGTGATATTTTAACATATAGTCATTGAACGTTTTGTGTAAAACGTTCAATGCATGCTAATGATACATTCATAGACTGAATACTTTGGATTATTGATCCTTGAAATATGTGAAAACTTAACGTGAGTCTCATACAAATTGTCTGTTAAGTTGCTGTACGAAGTAATACCGTGAAAATGCCCATTCAATCATAACGGTGATGAATAAGTACTTTCGATAATTATTCAACAGATCATTACAATTATATATATTCTACAAAATTAAAACAATAGCAATCAATTGCGTTGACTCAAAACAGGACTTTAGTATAGCTTACAAAATTCCGGCTAATCAACCGAAGTTGGTCAGACAACGAATGCTAGCCACCACGGAAATGATTGTTATTCGTTTACGCAATCCGGCTATTTGTTCTCAGGACAAGTTTCTACAAACCTTGCAGCTGCCGTGGCGAAAAGTCACATTACTGACATCAACCACGACTGCCGAGACCTAACTTTAAGCGGATCTCTAAAACATTCATCACAAACACCAGTGGCTCGTAGTTTGAGTGCCTAAACTCGTTTGTTTGGAGTTTCGTGCCCTGTTATACGGCCAACGGTATTTTTGTTGCTGTTTATTCAATTTTGTAGAACACAAATAATTGTAATGAACTGATGAACAGTTATCGAGGACGACTGCTTGTCGCCGATGTCTACTGTAAGAAGTGTTTAGGATCAGCCACATGAGACAACCTCATGATATGCACGACCGTAATGCTCTTTACTCCAAGCAATCAGCCTTTAACTCTCGTTTTATGTGGTGTTCATCACTTTCCGTTTGTACCGTATACACAGACCAGTTCTACTTGACCCTCTAAACAGAGTCGATCGATACTCAAATTTGTGAAAATTCGGTAGTTCCGTCTACCGGTGTATAGTTATCCATTCGATTGTATTATTTCCCCATTGATTTCCATTGGCTGCCTCTACAGTTGCATTGTATTTGTAAATTTCCCCTAATTTGCTGATAGTTAGGTATCCAGAACATTTATCCGGGAGTACTTTGTAGACGTCAGTTGCAATATCTGTTCTCATCAACAAACGTACCGATCTGGCAAAGAAAATGCTTATCTACAGACGGTTGAAAGTGGACAGGAAAGCTAACTGAGTAGAACGGTTCTTTTATTACAAATGGTGTTCCATATGAGACGCTTACTTCGCCGTTCAACACCGATGAATAAAAAGGTAGACATATCTTAGCAGTGTGGTTGTAAAAAGCGTAACGGTGAAGCGTAACTGACACAAAACATCCTAAGACGAATGCGTGACATCTTTTACATTGACGCTTTCCACAAAACATGCAATCAAATACTCAACCCTTGCATAAAACCTAACACCCAGAAATGTTTGTCATATTCGGAAGATGCAACTTACCTTAAAGACACCAAAAGATGAATAACTTAAAATCGTTCCAGGAATAACATGAAAAGGATTACTTTTACTGAAAGAATGCCATTATCTCATAACAAATTTCCCTGGCACGCCTTTTTCTCTGCCGGTAGATACATTTTCATTGTCCACGCGTATCATCACTTAAATAAGCCTTGCCTGAAACCATGATGCCAAGCAGCAGATGACTTTGTTAGCAGAAAACCGCTTGCGACTAGTATCTGTCTTTTCTTCTCATGGCGGTATGGAGACATACAGTGCGAGATGAAAACGCTTCGTTTATTCTCGTCAGTCGGTCAACTAAAACATTTAGTTATATAGGTTTAACGCACGCTAACAAAACAATCAAATGAACGAACATCACATGGGTGCATGTCATGATTGGGTAAAACGTTCCAGTGTGACAGCAAAAACATAGAGTAATTTGATGTATCGGGCAATAATTTGTCGGCGTTGGTGTTGACGTTGGTATATTGTTCCCAAATATGTCCTCAGATGAGACAATTCTTCCTTAATATGTATTTACTTATTGCGGCTGATTACCATGAAGAATCAATATCTCTACGTACAGAAAATATTGGGTTAGATTTCAGTGGACGTGTTTATAAATGAGTTGATGGTATACTAAGTAGCTGTCCACCAGATCAAAAGTTGGTCGGCATTTTTCAGGAAACGGTCGGAGGTGAACCATCCTACTACAATAACCTTTGTTGTTTTAGAAACACTGACAATGCTATTTTACAATTTACGACTTATGATCATTTCATAAGTCACACACAAGTTTACCTTCATTCGCCGAAATTTATCACTCACGCAGAAGAGCTAGATTACAAACTACATTTCTAGACGATCAGAGGATATAGTCAGCAGGTCCGTTTCCTAGAAGATCACATGAAGCTAACAGTACGTACAAGTCTACATGTTCTCCCTGAGGGATATAATCGAGTAAGGAAATTATGCACGACCGATTGCCTAAAGTCTAACGAAGAACTGAGCATCCATTGAAATTCACTGTAGGAAGCGAGTGACCGACTTTGAACCATAATCATCGTCCAGGAAGCCAGTCTGCACCAGCCGTCCTTTGACTGGAGAACACAGTACCAAAGATTTGTCAAATGTCCACACGTGCTGTTGATCACAATTGACTAATGGCGGAATTACGTCTGTTACTTTCTGCACGCTAGATTGTCCTCCACTGTCCTGACCGTTCTTTCTGGAAAAACTCTGCTTCTTATGACATCTGCCCAGTCACCTCCAGTTGCGGTGACGCATACGTTGACAGAACGGACCGAAACATGCGACAGAGAAGGGAAAAGTACAATACCAAGTGGTTAATGTGGGGCGGAGACTTATTGCGCGCCAGTGTGTCAAAGCAAGAACAGAAACCTGGCGTCTTCGATCTCTAAGCCTCTTATCGTAATAGGTCATGTGTACGTCACCCCGCCACTTCATTTATGCCCTGTTATACAATCATAACGGCGGGATTTTGGCGTCTTCAGAAGCGTTGTTAATCAAGCGTCACGCTCTTGCTGTTTGCTAACAACAGATGCTGACGCAATCTGTCTCCGTTCCGTGGAAATGAACTCGTTTGTCCCACCCGTTATGTACCCAAGTGATGTCCATTCGTTTCACTGTTTTTTCCGCACACCTTAAACCAGAGGCGATAGCAGTTAGCGTATAAAAAGACTTGTGCATCATTACCGGAATACCCCGGTTGTTGATGCACTTTGACGTATGCGCGTATGCAGCTATTCCTTTTATAATTTTGGCGTTACGATGACTATTGAACTTTGCTATATGAACTAACAGACTGTAGTATGTACCTGATGAGGTGCGGTAAAACGTTCTCGACGGATACAGTGTACAACAGGTGTATATGGCTTCTTTGTTCAACGAACTTTAATGTTTTATATAATCGACTGATGAGAATAAATGCAATGTTTTTTATTATCCCGCATTTTATACCTTTTCGGTGCCTTGGTGAAGTGGATAAAGAGAATTCAATTTAGAGAACTGTTGCAGTTGATTTCTAAAAGATTTCTGCAAGAATAGCCGATTAAATAACATTTTTTGAATTTCGAGGAACAATTGATGTATCCTCAAGAAAGCAATTTTTTCGGGTCATTCCAGACACTTCAGGAAACTTACTTCCAAACACCATTTTTTCCAATTCAGATAAATATTTCAGTTGTTATTCTTTCAGATATCTTCAGGACAAATTCAGTCTCCGAATAATTCCAACCCTGTTTTTGTCTGAGTTAATTTTATAACCTCATCAACTTGGTAGTTCTTGTCTGACACTATTTATTTTATCAGATAGTTCACATTCGGTATTCATCTCTCAGAATGAGGACTTTAGTCGAAAAAGAAAGACTAACCTTTTAACTTAATGATTTTGTTTCCAGTTGACATGGTCTGTTGACCGTTAACGCACTTATAATGCTGGCGTTTCTGTCAAGTATGTGATCAAAGTGGGACTACAAACTATTTTCGGTATATTTCAAAATTGAACACCACCCACACTCGATCACGGCCTTCGCATTCGGACAAGCTTTTCGGCTAGCCCACTTCAAAAGGAAGCCCTAGACTCGAGTTTCGCTCTTATTAGAGCTCATCAGTAGTGCATATCCTTTTCCGGAACGGAGTTTGCACTCTGACCCTCGTGCTTGTGAGACTAGCGTGTTAACCACCACGCCAGCAGCCTCACAATAGGCATGACCGAATAATCAAATCTAAACGCTCAACCACAACCTTGTATGAATAGTGTTCAGCTTGGTAAACTTTGTTGCAATACATTTCCTAGATAAAAGGAAAAATTGTTTCATAGATGCACTCTGGTGAAACTCGTGCATCGATACTGTTGATAGAAGATAGCAATGAGTTGTGCATCCGCTGAAGTCACAGTGACATTTTTATTTACAGTGTATGGATGTTTATCAAACTTCTAAATGTTTACGAAAGATGTCTATTGGATTTGTTGGATTTCGTTTGTTAATGTTGCTGTTCAATGTCTAATAGGACGCGTAACCCGAAATTCGTTGAATCATGTTGGCTTTTTTTTAATAAAGTCAATGTTTAATTTCCTTTTTACTGTAATGTTTTATTTACAATAAACGCTCGCCATAAAGGTCGTACCATGACCATGTAAAAAAATGTCTATTACCCCCTTTTTAGTAATTATCATTGCTTCCAAACTAAACCTTTCCTGCCTGGTGTAGTTTCACACGCCCTCACCTCCATCTGTGCCTCATTGTTTTAATGAACTAATTTCCTGTTGATTGATGACAAGCTGCTCCAATTTGAACTCTTTGGTGTGCTGGACCATTTAAGTATCCGCTTAATTCATATACTTGGTGAGAAAAAACATTCGTTGCAATTTTCTCAATAATTTCGTATAAAGTACAATCGTTTCGATCACCTTTATAGAGGTTTTTGGACTTGAAAGTCAATCTCATTAACCCGACCGTTTGGATCAATGTTAATGGAACTGTCAATTACGTGTTACATTCTCCTAAACGATCAAGGACGATTTAACGAGTAGCACACGCAATTTAGGTTACTAGGCATTTTAGCACCACATTGAAGTTTGATGTCTGGTTAGAAATAACTCCCTTCTTTTAAAGTTGCAACTGATGGGTTTTGTACTTAAAATGATGACTCACAAAACTCACTCAGAACCCCATCAGCCCGGGGATCCAGTTTATAGACATGTTGGTACCCCGTGTATTTGATACTCCAGCATGCAAATGTTTAAGAACCTTTAGGTGGGGCAATTCCAAATGACAGCCGCTTCCCAGCAGTTGGTTGTCTTAAGAACAGGTAAATGGGCTTCCTATGTTCATGTATCTAACGTTTGTTTCCTAGATGTTTTGGGTAAATTTTATTATCTTGTGAAGAAACGCAGCTTTCACAGTGTTCACCTTTAAACTGAAATTCTCCAGTCCTGTCTTCTTCAGCCAGATATTCTGTTAAAGAAAACCTGGGCCGGATTCGACGTAGCCATCTTTCGCAATATGCGAAAAGTCGCTAATCTGTTATGCCATGGACCCCATGACTGGGACGATCTGTATGGTTAAGAAACATTTTCCTCCAAATCCATGACACTTGTTCGCGAAAAGAAACAAACGACCCAGTCAAGTATGATAAAATAGGCTATACAGGCAGCCTTGTTCCCGTAAGATTGTCTTATCTCCATTCCTGAAATAACATCCAACTGTTCCGTATACCAGAAAAGTTTTGTCGAAAGTTTGACCATTCCTCGTTTTAGCTTGTTGCGCATGATGTGCAAACAACGAAACCATTGCAGACGGAGATCATGAAGCAGTTCAGGCGTTCGAACTGGACAGATCGAATGACAATGAACATGACAGCGCTGTTGACCAGATTTGTAAGCAAACATCAAAAATAAGCCAGTAAAATGTTTCAAAATATACTGTCCATATATCCTTACTTCAAGGTTTACATAAATGCAAATATGATAATTTGTATTCAAGATTTCGACGTGGATGCACTGCACACCACCCGTTTTTGAGGGCTACTTGCATTGATTAAATCAACATATCTAACTATCCAGTCATCTACAGTAGTTCACAACATTGACTTATGAATGTATGGACCGCAGGTCAACCACCGTGCGCAGTAAAGTTACATAACAATAATGAGCCGTACCAGTGGAAAGATTTTGATTGTAAAACTGTCAACACAGTGAGTGTACCAAAAATACTCCCTTTTATTCGGAAATAGCCACCCCTAAGTTGTATTGCACAATTTATGTCTCTAGATCATTTCGCGAATTCTTATTTAAAATGTGCTGTAGCGGAGCGTACCTAGATTACAACAAAGAGTACAACTTGTATACAAACAAAAACACTTTCATACACTATCCCAAGTTTGTAATCAAGGGATACAGATTAACACGATACACTTGATACCAAGGTAAGCAGACTGTGGCGTGGAGATCACAGGTGAACATCATATTTTTCTACATAGCGATCTCGAGAATCCGATGTAACCACATGTTTTTTGTCGTTTTATGGACTTGAAACACTTCGTTCAAATTGATTTTGGCTCGAGTGGTTAACACAAATTGGGAAGTAAATCATTATCATTGCTTGAGATCTGTTAATAAGCCCACACACCGCAGCGACATATTGTTCTGTCCAAACCTGTTTCTGATCCATTCCTCATATTATCCTTATCCATCTCTCTGTTCTCTAGGTACAAAAGGCCAGACACTCACAGTTGGATTCAGGAAGAGAATGTGAATCGATGTGCAATGAACCTGGCTTTGTAGCTGATATGATCGTCATTCCGATGAGAAAATAATACATGGAGGTTTTTAGAATCGAGCCAACTGTGTCACTGTTCTTGTCGCCCATGTTCTACTTGGGTCGCCTTTACAGTCGCCTACAACTGTGAAACTGGTTTAGACTCTCTGTGTTCTTCCGCAAAACCCAAAGTGATATTCATTTGCCTTCAACTTGGTTTCTGTTAGTTTAATTTCTTTGGCTGAATTTATTCTCCGACATATGTGTCTGGTTCTATAAAAAAAGTGTTCAAACCAATTTTATTTTATGTTGAATAAACAAAACTTCAAGTGTACTCGTCGAGCTATATATGTTTCGGCGCATCAGACAATCTATTGATTCAGCAAGTTTCCACTGAATGCGTAGGAATACAAAGGATTCAGCTATTTTTTTGATCGATTGTGAGTTTAATGTGTTCTTTAGTTTGGCTAATAACATTTACGTTTCACTACAAACGGTGTATTGCTACCGTTAAAACCATACAAATGTGTCATTGTTTCGCTAGATTGATGGCGACACGGATTTGGATTCACAAGGATCACATTGAGTGTAGTATCCCTGGCCAGGTTATTGTGGATTTTAACATAGGTGTTTGAAATCAGTTGGCTGAAAATTGTGTTAACACAAGTGGTGCGAGAAACAATGTGGTTTGTTCGGATATATGTGTGTAGAATATGTTTAAACCTACATGACTTCGGGTTGTTGGTATGATTACCAATCTGGATATCTTTAACCGGGTAGTTTGAATGGGATCGAAAATGGTTAACCAGTGTTGTTGGTTAAACTGTGATAATTTATGTCAGACCAAACTGTATGAGAAACGACTTCAGATTGTTATGCTATTCATGAATCTTCTGATTTACATAGAAGTGTATGATGGTCCGACTTGTAATCTTCATCGTGTGTAGGTAAACGTACAATGGCTAATTAGTCGAAACGTAATCACATAAAGAAAACATTCAAACGATTTCACTCATCCAAAACAGGATGTTGGTTCGTTAACAGTTATATATCATTCGATGGATTGTTGTTCTGTTTGAAGAGAGGCTTGGTGGCTTAGTACAAATTTTACTCGTGTTACTCATACAAGCTTTGTCTGTATGTGAATCGATAGACTCTATGAGTAGGGAGGAAAGAAGGAAGCAATAATTTTCTATCATAACTAGTTGAGCTGAACTGAGAGAGCCCATTTGGACCGCATACCCACAGGTAGTTGGAAATTTGGTTAAAGATTACCAGAAATCATTCATGTACATGTTGAACACTCAAATAATAACTACTAGGCAATGGCTGGTTAATACCTATTCCAGAGTTATGGTGTGATAGATCAAATATCCTTCACAGTTTAGTGAAGTTTTCGTAGTTGTTTAACTACAACAGAAAAATCAAGAGATATGGCCTAATGATCACCAATGGCTGTCTGTGTGAAACATGCGACTTACTCAGAAATGTTTGGAAATAGACCCAGTGATTATCTCGTTAGTTTCTCCAGATTTCCCCGATTCTAAGAACTTATCCAATAGTTCAAATATTGAAGATTTCATTAAACCTGTTTAATGCAGTTTGGCTGCGAATCAGGGGCTGATGTTTCTGTCTGTTGTACGCAGTTCTGTTGTTCGCAGCTTGAACTCATCTACGTGGTGTTTCGGCTTACAGACTAACACGCATGTGCAGACGTTAAACGAATGGCCTTGGCTAGAGTATACACTTTACGTAGGCTTGAACAAAAGAAAGATTGGAGTCAAGAATTCTTGAAAGAGAATGAGTGAAAAGTCCAGCTAACTAAAAAGACGGCCATCAAATTTAACCGAAATTTGTACTAGAAAATCAAGTAAACAGAACAATGCGGGAGACAGTATACAGTAACATGTTGGAAACTTAGGTCAACGAACCCTCCAACAAAAGTTTGTTAGAGCCAGGTGAATAGTACAAAATAGTTTATCAACCTGTGTGATGAAAGGTGATGTGGTCGAAAACTTGCAGTTGCAGTTTCCTGCGCCGCTTTCAGCACTTGGTAAAACGTACCACCTGTTTGCATTACCTCAACTGTCAAAAACGGGTTTTAAAATCGCAGTAATGTGATTGCATTTTGTTATCTGGTTTAACTTGTATGCTATGCTGCCAATGAAGGTATCTGTAACTAGCATTTGATAGCAACTCCAGGTGGAAGTCACGTTAACGCAAACTGTTAGATACATCGACAGAATCTGGAAATGTCTCGTGATCTGAGCTCTATTTGCGTCTGATAACGAAAAGCTTCCGGTAGAGACCTTACATCGACTTGTTTAACCTGCTATTTGCAGGTTGACACAAAGTTTAATAGTTAAGCCAAAAAAATTGGCACAACACGAAGAACTTATCTGCTTTGCACATCTCCAAACACTTCCGACGGACTGGAACAAAACAGCATTTTCCGGAAACAAATTTCAGCAGATCAGTCAGAAACGTTAATGCACGCGACGTATGGCCTGGCAAACTTCTCTGCAGGTTATCAAGTGCATACTAGAGAACAGGTGATTACAAAGCGGGAAACAGGGGTCAAATGTGAAACTGAAAACACAAGGGAAAAATATGGCAGGACTATTCACTAATCATTGAGAACAATTTTGGTTTCAGCGAACAGAACTGTTTTCGATAAATTCTCATCTTAGGCCGGTACAATTATATATCAAATCAAGAAACTGTAAGGAAAGCTATTGATCAAAAATAGTACGAGGGTAAAGCGATTGGGTAAAACACAAACACGACTTCGTTGTGGTTATGATCACAAGGCAGGTAGGTTTTAGGAAGTCAGTGCTAATTGGGGTGAGTTGGGGGGATGGGATCAAATTGTCGCGTGCGTTGACTGCGTTTACTTCCTAAAACCTACCTGCCTTATGATCATAACCACAACGAAGTCCTGTTTGTGTTTTACCCAATCGCTTTACCCTCGTACTATTTTTGATCAATAGTTTTCCTTACAGTTTCTTGATTTGATATATAATTGTACCGGCCTAAGATGAGAATTTATCGAAAACAGTTCTGTTCGCTGAAACCAAAATTGTTCTCATTGATTTCTGGGGGGATTTTCAATTATTATTCACTAATCAGTCCATGAAATTGTTACTTGTGCAATGTTAAACTCACAAAAGAGTCTTTCTGAACACAGTGGTGAACACCAACGTCTCAGAGCAAATACCTCAACATATCGCAACAACCGAGGCCTATCCGTTAAGTGAACAACTTTGAATGGTTGTGTGGGGTTCACCTGGTGATGGTTCTCCAGGAGATGACGGGCGTTTGCTGATGCCGGTAGTCAGTGTGGCGGTTGCTATGTACATATATAGGTGTCAGCTTGCATCTACCCCATTTGTTTCCTCACCCATGCTGGGATATGTTCCGAGATCCCAAACTTCAGCTACCGTTCCGTCATGCCAATGTAGTTGACTTGGCAACTACATGAAAATCGGCAAATGTTGTGGGATCTGGCGAACCGAGGCATCTGAGGTTTATATGTGGAATTGAAATCCTTTTTATGGTGTAGGTTAACATGGTCTTTGCGGTACTATACTAATATATGCAGAAAAATAATATGGAGAATATATGCGAGGAAGTGTGTCGGGCCATAACTCAAGCGCATAAACGTTAAAGACTGCTCTACTGAATGTTTTTCAGGGAAACGCTGCTCTACATTTTGAAACGACGCCTCACGATTGGAACTACAAAACGGTTAGACGATCTTGTGGAACTGAACTGTGGCATTGTTGAGAAATCTACCCGTGTGGGGTCCGCATCTAACTGTTTGAATCTCATTCATTGCCCCGTGGACTGTTGCAAGCAACTGCATGTTCAACACTTGCGAGCAACTCCTCGAAACCTCGGACGTTCGACAAAGTGTCATCTTGAGAACTGTATCAAAAAACTCAAACAATATATTTGCACTAATAAGCATAATCTGGTGGGTCAACTTATTCTGTCTTTCGAAGTTTGTGAACTTCTGTCTTGAAAAGGTTAAACAGTTTGAAAGATCCATGTTAAATTTATTAGAAAAGTCACTTGAGTATAATTTTTGTGAAGTTAATTTACCCCAAAATGTTTGCAGATATGTTACTTACCTGTCTTCATTGCGGCCGAGTACACTACAACTGGAAGCACTGTCGTATTTGGTTGAGACTCAGGCTCAGTTTGGACTACTCTTTCGTCGAGTCTGAAAACTGACCGCAACCTCCAGTGACAATGTGTAGTGGCTTAAAGTGAAATTAGTTGACCTTCAACACCTATGTCGCACGGCTAGATCCAGACAAAAGTGTGCGTTTATACCAAAATACATTGTTGCTTTGGAAGAGCTTAGAAAGAACAACGCGTTAGTGATTTTGCATCCGCATGAACAGTATTACTTGACAAATCGAGTTATATAGGAAAAATGTGGCCTATCTCGAATGATAGTTCCAAGTTCGTAATTGATGATCCCCCTGATAATCCCATTGAGTTTGGACGAAGACTATCAAAAAATGAAAACCTTTGCAACAACTGAACTCGATCACTTCAACAACAGCGAAGACTTTACGATCCAGATGCTCTGGTGGGTCACAGCTTTATGGATTGCCCAAGCTTCACAAGGACGAGGTGCCATTGCGACCAGTTCTGTCGATGTCTAACTAATCTCAACATAAACTAGCAAAGCGGCCGGTTAAGGTACTAGAACCAGTGAAATAGTCAGTATGCAAACATTCGCTGAAAGACAGCTTCCAGCTTGCTGAATTTCTTCATAAGAAATACATGATTGGCATGAATGTCAACTCGTCATTTACAAGCGTATCCCTACATGAAACTATTCTAATCATTTGTGACTACATCAATGTGATTCAACTCACAATACCCATGCCGAAGTTTAAACTTGAATAACTTCTTTCATCTACCCCGAATGTAAAATTCCACTTCTAACGCAAAAGCTATATGCAAATTGCCGGTGTAGCCATGGGAAGTCGCTTACGACCTATATTGGCTGAGATTTTTATGGTCTGTCTAGAAAGTTGAACGTGAGAAATTATCCCTAAAAAAGTTATTTTTCTGCTTTGTAGACGATATTTTAGCTATGACTGATAGTGAAGAACATGCCGAAGAAGTTCTGATGGTATTCAACGGACAACTTGCCAGCATAACATTATATTCTGAACACGAATGTAACAATTCTCTTCTGTTATTGAATATCCGTTTTACTCGAAGAACTGACAGTTCGGTGCAGCGCCCAGTTGATCGCAAATGCATTTGGAATGGCGAATAATTACATTTCGGCAGTTTCGTGCCAAGGTATTATAAAATAGATCACATGAAAATGTTATTCAACACAGTCAGAAAGATTTGTACCCAAAACACAATCCAGAGTGAACCGTAACTAATTACTCAAGTTCTTTTGAACAACGGATATTCGCAATAACTTATCTCCAAGTTTCCCAACGAATACCGCGCAAGCAAACGCTGATGGTGGTACCAAAAATGGGAGCTAATTTACAACTGCCATTCAGAAGGAATGATATCAGTACCTCGTTATAAAGCCGATTGAAGGCCGCTGAATGGTTGAGTACTGACAATATTATTGAGCTACAATGTAAGGGAGCATAGATGTACAGACAACCGATAAACCACGGAGGCGTTCAATTTTATACGGTCAGATTTGCGTACACCAAGTCAGGCCCATAAACTGTCTAGTCAGTTCGGCACCAAGAATAACCGCGTATCACACAAAAGCGTTTCTTTAGATGTAAGAAGGGCCATCCCTTCTTGATTGTTGATGCCTCCATAATCCAAAGAAATCTTCAGGTATATAAACACTGTAAAATTGTGAAATGCTTTCCCCGGGTTCACTTAAAAGGACAGATCGCCAAATATCAGGCGACTGGTGGTACTGGCTGTGTACGACCCGATTTTGCAATCGGTTAAATTGCCTGGTTATCTCCCAGCTGGTTTCCAGGCCACCTCAAAATATGTCACTTTACTCAATAGTGTAATTGTATTTGTGGGCTGCCGATGAGCTCCAGAGGTAAAACGTGCAACGGGAAATTCCTGACTATAGTTACGGAACTGCTATTATACTTCACGCTATGTCTAGTGCAACAAATTTGGCTAAAACTCAACAGTGAGTGAAAGACGGTGAATGTGAATTTCAAAATGGTACTTCAGAACAGAAATTCTCATTACAAGATCTTCACTTTTATAGCAAGCTATTTTTGACAATATCATATGATCATGTTGTCTAAACTTCAGCTAGGTAGACGGAAATACGACAATGAACTAGCCCATGATGTTGTTGCATTCTTTCATACACGTCATTCAAAAGCTAACTAACGACTGCTTTACGTTTAACAGGTCATTCAAAATGTACAGTAAATAGCCGGCTTTCGTCAAACACGTTAAGGTACTGAAGTCAATGCTTTGAGATGAACAAATTCAGCGTCAAACAGGTCTACAAACAATGTTCTTTAATAAATAGCTGTGGACAGTTTGACAATCTATGATCACCTTAGTTTTTTCAATCAACCATCATAAATATCTAGTGTGAATAATTTACAAGAAACAAGATGACGATAAATCTAGACTGGATTCGAACCAGCGACAGAGACGACGTGCAGAGTGGTGACAAGTGTTCTACCAATCCACACCGAAAGCTCAAAAATTTCACATTCGAACTTCATTACCTACCCAATCCTGTGTGTTATATAACATCCATCAAACTGACTGACTATGCAAGCAGAAGTTCTCGAACACTTCACACTCGAATTCACCAGCGCACTGTACATAAAGCACATAATGTTGGGCAGCTCAAATGTCTGTAAACTATGTTTAACATCTTTCGAGTTTTAGATTGTTTGCTCACTTTTCTGCATTGTTTCCTATTCTCAGGAACACATAGAAATCCGCATTCAGATATTAGTTGGTAGAAAATAGATAACACTTAGCAGCAGTGGATTTTGACTACCACCAAATAATCGAGTTAATTTACAGTTACAGCGCACACATATAATCAAGCGAACGTCGATTTATAACCTTTTTTGAATAGCCTCATTAAGTTTGAAGCTTGGAATTGAGTCGAGTTGCTAATTAGGTAGCACATAGCCCATCTAGCTTTCGTGGCATTGATGATACTGATGCTTAATGAAAGCACGGACAGAGATGGTAGACACGAAACGAGGCAGCATAGCGCTTGATAAATGAGATGTCGTTCAGGCTAATCATTCTTTGGGATCATAGTTAATTATATTGGACACCCTAACTGGACAATGGTCTCACGAATTTTCAGCTGATGTGCGTAAGTTTGTGTCGCTGACGGGTGTGTTTTGAGTCTCATTCAGTTGGGTGAACGCGCATTTCAAGCTTTCACTTTGGCGATTGCTCCCCCAGCAGTGAACACAAGCTCACATATCCGTCGCTTAGGCTGAATAGAAGAACAGAAGAGAATATAAGGTAGCAAAATGAGAATGCTTATTAGAGAGTGCACAATGGAAACATTTTAATGAAATAGTTGGAATGGATAATCATTCGGAAGGGTAACACCTTATGATGAGCAATTATAGGTGCAAAATCTTCTTGCCAGCCAAATCGATTGTTAAATCGGACCTTTCAGGCGTACCTTGCTGTAAGTAGGCGCTGAACCAGTGTCACGTTCTCGCTCAAGGTAGTCAGTAGTGTAAGTCCTTGTTAGAACAGCGAGTTGACTTCTCATCCATCCTGTCCTGAGTCACTCGCCCAGTCCATTGCTCAACTGAAATCACGTTGAAATCAGTCGCATTTTGAATTCCTTTGCTGGATAATTTGTGTACCCGATTGATTCAAATTCTAGGTGAGATAGTGCCTTTGTTGTAATTTTATTAAACAGTACAGTATAAACTGCAATCTTTTAGATCGCTTTTTATGACGCTTTTCCGGACCTGGAAGACAGTCCCGTTAACCTTTACCGTCTGAATAAGCGTTATTGGAATTGTCGAATACGTGTTACTGGGTGAATTATCCTAAATCACCAGATGCGATTTAATGATGACTGTCTGGTTTCGCAGTGTTTCTATTATTGTGAAGTGCTGAAATGCCATGAGGCTACATAGAACTCACAAACATTAGATTGAAGGAAACGGTTAACAAACTGCACATGTTAACAATAATTTTTCATTCGCCGCGCGTCATGTGCAAAATTAGCCAAGGAACAATAACATTTCAATAGTTCACCATTTCAAAACAGCCAACGAAAGAATTTGTTCGGAATGGCATATCCCCACCTCCTTCATGCATTGATCATAAGAAGGCATTTAGATCTGATACAACGTTTCCCGGTATGACGTTTGGCGTCGAGTTCCTCTTTTGACCTATAACAAGCTTGTGTTTTTCAGTGGATAGAGTGGTACCACCTCAGATAGAAAAGTTACAGCAGGTTTGTCGGCTGATACACAGCTTGTATATCTGTAGGCTGTAGAATGAATTCCAGAAACATACAAACGAGCTCACGGTTACTTGTTACACACTGCTTTGGAAAGCAAAAGCCTTATCCCCAACCTTCATACCAGTTCAAATTAGAGAATTGTAAATACCATATTTGGATCTGTTGTAGATTACGAAAACCTGATAATACCCTGGCCCGCGTCTAATCATATCATAACACTACAGCAAATCTTAGATGACTGAACGTCCACTACCATGCTTCTTTTCACCGGCCAAGAGCTGCCAGCTTTCTAGGCCACAAAAGCGCATTCGACTCAGTGGACTGACCCATACTTTTAGGTTGGCTTCATGACATGCATGTACCAGACAGTTGTGAGAACGTATTGCCTGTGCCTTTTTCCTATAATTCAATTCAGGCTAGGGTGTGTCAGTTCCAGCACCAACAGCGGCGTACGTCAAGACTATCTAGCTCTACCACTTTTGTAGTGGTTTCAGAGGAAGTCTAATGGACGACTGCTTTTGGTGTTAGAAAATTGACAAAGACCTTCTATCTGGTGAAAGACTGACTGACCTTGAACACGTCGACGACAGGGTGTTAATGTTTTACAGTTCTCAAGCAGCACAGAAGGCACCAAAAGCTGTTTCACGTTATGCTAAATAGTTCGGATCGCGCGTAAACATTCCTAGAGTATTGATACGAAAGGGTATGTAGAGAACAAACTTATTTTCAATAATTTGCCACCAGGATAAATACTGTACATTCAATCTAAAGTTTTACAGAACAATCCTAAATGAGGTAAACAGAGAATGAAGGAATTACTAAGGCTAGTCAATTCAATGTCAAGCTGGAATCACAACCTTACACGAAGAGTGAATCTCGACAAGCTTACAAGTTTACCACGGTTGTAGAATCTGAACGGAACGTTTCTGGGCCCACAGGGATGGGTTGTACAAATGAATTCCTATAGCTTCAGATGTAGACAGAATCTTATGCCTTGCTGCTCTTTTGAATGGGTGATCTGTACTTAGTTGATTGAACAAAATTTCTCCATTGCGTTAACGCAGTGATAAGTTGACGCTATCGATTTGTTTTGTGTTTTCTACTGTTAGGTCGGAATGTGTTGTTTTCATAATCCTGTTTCGGTAAGCCGCTGGTCGGAGTGTCAACAAAGCTGATGTTATAAATGAACGAATAGGTATGCGCGGAAGGAGGTTGAAGAATCGGACACTATCTTTTAGTGCTAGGCAGTTAACTAGACGTGTAGTAAAACTGATGCCTCGTTTGATGGTAAAACACGTTGTATTACTTATAACTGAGAAAGGTCCAGTTAGTCTATAGTCTTTCAAAAGTAGGCCGGCCTGTAATACTTTCTTTTCTGGTAAATACGGTCTCTTCTATTTCGCTGTCGCACGGCTTAGCTAATTAGCAGTCAAGAGTTCACTTCACAGCTTGAAGGTGCAAAGTGTTTCTGCGAGAATACTACAATTAAATGGGTTTGATGCTGGATAATAAAAAATATGCGGGTTGTTGATAGGTTTGTCCATTTACGGTGTTGCATCCACAGCGTCGGTAATAAGTGGGTTTTAGGCAGAGGTTCGCATCATTAAGTCCAGGGTAATATTTATCATTCTGAACATTCCGGTGACAACTAGACGTCTCTATTAAGCATCACGGTCTCCTTTTCGGATAGTTGTGAACAGTGGTGGTGTTGTTCGTAGCTCAGGTTGATGGTTTTGGTATTGGTATGTTCACCGAGCTTGTCATTTAGGTTGCAAACGTTTCATCCCCAAGCGAGTTGACATCATCAATGCGTAATCGTTTTAGCGTATAGTTTTCGAGCGTGGAGATTGGTGAAGTTCGATGGATGCCTGCTCTTATATAGCAGAGTGAGTTGACCTTCTGACCTGAATTCTGATTGGTCGCTCCCTGTCGGTCAGAAGGTCAACTCACTCTGCTATATAAGAGCAGGCATCCATCGAACTTCACCAATCTCCACGCCCGAAAACTATACGCTAAAGCGATTACGCACTGATCATGTCAACTCGTATGGGGATGGAACGTTTTCAACCTAAGTGCCAAGCTCGGTGAACATATCAATACCAAAATCACGGTGTCCTATTTAAGATAAATTTGATGAGTTCGAAAGCTGGCCTTTTAAAGTTGAAGAGGTAAATCGTCTATGGATATTTGAAATTCCATGTCTGCGATCGATGACTCACATCTCGTGGCACTAACGGATATACGGCAGTGAGGTTGGAAGGTCAATCCTCTGCAACATTGGGCTAATTTTGTCAATACCGAAGCTGACTAACTTCAGGTGCAAAGTAGACAAACGAGGTCATGGTCCAGAAAAACGGAACTTTCCATCGAAGAGTTAGCCATCGTAGGTTGCTTTCGTCTCCCTGATAAGGTCCTTTGGGATTCGTCCAGTAGGTTACTTTAGTTCAAGTGATAACTAATTGGGCTATGTTGTTTGAATGTTAATGTTGTTTAGCCGAGTTTTCTGTACGGCAAGTGCAGTTAATTTCCCCGGGGCAATGAAAGTCGTATGAAAGCTGTCTTGATGACAACGCTTCATCTTTATTAATGGCTCGCTTTTTTTACACAAGATGCAGGTTCCTTGGATGTTTGAGTCTAGACATTATTGTTTCTAGTAGTCAGGCCCTTTCTTTTCCAGTTCTAGCCGGCATTTGATCTCCTGCTTATGACTACGTGACAATTGTGAATCTGGGCGAGCTATGATGTATTGCTGTCCGTGATGATCAAGGAGATGATCTTTCCAGATATCAGGTGGACATCATGAAAACACGGTTATTTCTTATACTTTACAGGTTAAAAACAAATGCCAGTAAAATGTTGACGGTGTTTTTACATGAAGATAGAAAATAAAATGTTTGAAAGCTGGAACGAATACTTACACAATGTTCTGAACAGTAATACAATCAAACCAGATTTCTGGGATGTTAAAATGTTACAAGGTTACATGTAGATGGAAATGAGACATTAAAATCGCGCGACCAGCTTGGATCAGACACGAAACGGACGTAGCTCTCTTCGTTCATTCACCTTAATTTTCAGGTAAATGAGTTTGCTTTCTGGACCTAATTGTCCAGGAAATTCTCAGTAATTAACGGTGTGTTCAAGCAAATAAGTGTGCGTCGATTATTTCTGTTATGCTTTCATATAAAAACTTCAAAATGTCGTAGTAAGTAAGTGTGACTAGAGTGGTAATCCGTGAAAACGAGGGTAAAACGTTAAAATGAATGGTATTTTTATCATGACTATTAATACCGTGGTCTTCTTTATTGTTTGTAGATTTTATTAATGCCCACATCGTATATTCTCGTTAACTATGGTGGGAAAGTAACATTATTACAACAACAAGCCAAAATCAAAAGCCACTCATCAGTAAGCTACTTTCTATATTATATGAAATGATAGAAAATATCTTGAACAAAACGTGACTACATCGTCTGTGATAAGCGATCCTTCCAAAATCAGTATCTGATCCACTCTCTCCAAATTTCATTTATCACACTTCGTCAGATTACGGCATATTTTATCAAGGATGTAATTCTCATTCACAGAAACATCTTTATACTCTTCGGGAACTGTTTCTACTTGAAGAATTAATACACACAGGTCATTGTATAAAGTGATGTCAAAATCAGTAAAATGGTTTAAATGGGCATCTTAATGTTCAATATTTTTAGCCTTTGTAGTAGTAGTCATTGTAAACTTGTAGTCTGAGATGAACTGTGCCTGAGCTTGTAAGAAAGTGGTGTGAACAAGTAACATACCAAACAAATAAATGAAAACGCTTCTGGTAAGTATCTCTGTGTAAGAAAATTACAATATACAGTGTTAGATATCACGTTACACATGGATGAATTTGCTCAATGACATCGATCTTCACTTTGCAATCCTGAACTAGCAACTAAATAGTAAAGTGTGATAGACAGCATGTTTGATAAACCAAAACAATTAATTCACGAAAAGTATACTCTGTACAGCAAGATCTTTCAGATCTTTCTGTTTATTTTAAAATAATCTAAACAGTGTGCAAAGTTTAAGGTAGCATCTACAGATAACCGTACATTGAATACCATGATTCAGCGGTTTAGCCACTGTTTCTTGATTCATCTTTGAAAAACGTAAATAGTTAAATGATACTACAACTATATGTCAGTTAGTAACATGTGGAAGTTACATTTGATCACATCGGCAACTCGGGGGCAATACAAGAAATGATGAGTAAAGTAATGTAACAATTTGAATTAGGCAACGCGGGCGAAACGATCCCATCGATGAAGCTCAATACTTAACTAGTTCTCAGTTGTTTGTACGAGAACATATGTTACCTAGCTGCTATGACTACTTGCAATTTGATTGTGAAATGACAAAACGTAAGAGTTTCGTACACTGGCATATTTTCGATTTGACGTTAATGATGTTACCGGTGACAGTTTTAATCATCAATTACATCATAAGCATCAAAAACAACATCACCCAGCATGGATTGGGACAGGCGAGAGAAAGTCAATCACGAGTGCCATTGTAGGTCATCTGGTAGACAGCGATCATCAGGTCAACATAGATAGATCGTTCACTGTTATCTACAGGGTCCCACGAAACAGGTCAGAACTTGTTCGCCAGCGAATGTTGGCCACTGCCGAGGCCATTGCCATTCGATTACATAATCCGACCTTATGTGGACAGAAAAACTTTGTTCAATCACTTCAATTGCTTTGCCCATTAGCTGACTCACCCGAACGATATGTGGGCAGTTAACATCCAGTCGGCGTCCAAACACACAAAATTGAGATGGTGTGAATTTTGGACCAATACCAAGTTTCGCATGTAACCGTTTTTAGTTTTATTGTCCTTTATAACTGTAACAGCCCGATGAGATTTTATCGAAAACATGTTTGCTACACTTTGTGTTCTACAAAAACAATCCTATCAACAATTACATTTACAACGAAATCATCGCGGAGAAACGTAGAATAACAAAGTTGGGTTAGGTTCATTTAAATTCAAGTGACCAGCTATCTGTTTGGAAAGTTCTATATCTGCACACATCAACAACGGATGTTAACTTATATATCTAAAACATTAGTAAATAACACTCCGTGAGACAGAACTGCCCGCGGGGACGCGCAGAGGCATGTGACATTTGACATTCACTTTCCAGCCAGTGCAAACGTCAAGGCGGTGTTTCGCACTCACGAGAGTGATTTTTTGAAAATTGGCGAGTGGACAGTTCAAATGAACAATCTGGGGGTGTTGGACGGTTGCATGTCTGCCAGCACTTTCATAAAATACCAACCAGTGTGACCTGTCAAAGCTGTCGAGAATTTTATGAGAATTTCTGAACATTTTTTGTCTGACACGTCATATGGTTTTGACAGAATGCCATTGTAGAAATTCTTGTCAACTTTTCCGTTTGCCAGGAATTCTGGTCAGAATTCGACAAATTAGTTCAGTCACTAAAATATACTAAATTTAATCCGAAAGCCACCGTGTCACAAACGGATTAGTGGCTATCAGACTACTAATGTTGTGAGCTAAGAACGCGATTGGCGCAAAGGTCGTTTATTCAAGAAACTAACACGGGTTAGGTGTTCAAACAAGAAATGAAATAAAAACACTGATTTGTACAAGGCAATCGTCCCAGAAGGTGGCGGTTACCACAAACGCTAATGCTTAGTTTCATTACGTAACCAAAACTATACCATGACATAATGCACCGTCATGTTGGTGAGATGTTTCTTCCCGTGTTTTTCCTGCGGCTAATTTGTTGTCTACTACTGAATAGTGATGGTGTGAGTAATATGGGGCGATCGCTCGTCCTCACTAGACGGCTGGGCAAGTCTTTATAGCACCGGTAGAACTGTTCATAATCAATGAATAAAAGGAACTCAAGAAAGCACACCAGTTTGTCAATCGAACAAACAGATTGAGCTTCTTTTGTTCTGCTTCCTTAAATCGTCTAACTTCTTTCAGTCCAAATGAATCCTGTGCCGTTGATAGTTATTGTATTTTAATGTATATCTGTCCATTTGATATGCTTAATTGTCTTCTGATAATAAATGGTTTCTTAACGTTTTCATAACTGCAGAAGTAAATACTGGTAACCTCATTTTGATCTGATACTGCCTTATTGACCAAATACACCCCTACCACTCAGTCGCACGTCATTAGCTGAAACTGGTAATAACTGTTTCGTTCTTCACGATGTTATACTGGCTTCTTTTTTCCAATAAAATCAGTTTATGTTTACAAAAACGATTTTGTAATACTTGCCGTTGGCACTCTTTGACAGATATTTGTAAATCAGTACTTATCAGTTATTGTAAATCAGTCAAGACAATGCTTTTCTTTTGGAAGGAATCGCACCAATTTTTAGGAGTAAGGTATCTCTGTTGACAGTTAAATTTAAAATTGCTACGTCTAATTGCTACACGTCAATAGATAATGGCAGCTAAAGAGTTTCATTCAGACCGTCTGACATGGAAATACTTTTTAATTCTATTCGGTCTGTTTATGCCAAACAATTTGTGTTCCGAATGTTTAAACTACTCATATGTCTGTCACATTGCATTTCCTCACATTTTTGTTAATATTTTTCAATAGGTTTTTGCTTTTGGTATCGTTTTCATTGACTTTATACACAACTATCCTTTTTTGTATCCCCACACTAAGGTTTTTTTTACTCTACATAAACACTTCTGTCAAACAGAAACAAGTAATAACAAATACACAACTTCTTTTCACGTGACACTTTGAGGAATTGTTGAAGTGGTTGAACCGCATCTATTAAATTACTCCTGACAGTCTTTTCACAATTACCGGTTTGGTTGTTGCATGTTTACCGAGTGCTGGTTTGGTTTCAGCATTGTTCTCACTGTTAATAAACTGTTAATGCTAGGCAAGTCATTTTTTTTACAGCGGTCAGGTTTCGAGCCACTTGCAATCGTATAACTTCGCACTTTCAATTTTAGCTTCCCAGTCACATCCTGTGTTTTCCTCATCAAACTCAGTGTAAGCGATATTCACGTACGAATGCAGCAAAATGTTTGTATACAGCAAATCAGTCATAACTAATGTGAGGTCAGTAGAGCTATGGTCAACACGGTTGCCTTGTGAAAACGTGTCCGGGTTTTAATCTCCCCCCGGCCATGACAAGGATGTGCACTAGTGGCGATCTCTGACAAGAGCAAAACTTTAGTCTAGTGTTTATTTTCGAAAGAGGTCATCTGGCAAGTCAGTCTGATTGCAAAGACCACAATCATTTGTGAGCGATGATCAGTTTGTATCAGAACAACCAGACAACCAAAATAGCCTACCAGTCATTAGTGTCTTGAGTATCTTTTTCACCGTCATTAATATCTACCGTAATGCAACACGCATTGTTGCATAACAGTCAAACGACGACTTCTACGGATGAGATATTAGATGGGGAGCGAACTTGATTTTCTAACAGTCTGCACTTTGAAGACAGCCAGTCAACACGATGGCTTTTATGTTTAATAGAAAACAGCCAAATCAGAAGTTGGCATCTGCATGAAGGATTCATTATAGGTTCCAATCTTGCCTCACTAAAACTATCAAGTCATCTACATACCAAACATATTCGCGATACGAAACCCGATTAGTTGTAGGTTTTAATGGTGATACCTCTCTGACAAAAACGCAGCAAGCATAAATATAGTTTGCACAGTCATCTTAATTTGAAGGGAAGCATTGGACTCTTGACAGAATCCTTCAGTATTACACAACCTTATCACTTTCGCGACTTGTTCTCCGGTCAAGTTTTCATGAGACCTCCATAATAATCGCGTGTCGCTGACCCTATATTAGACAAGACAGAGTGATCACACTAGTTTGTAAATGATGCTCACATTGTTTTGATATTAATTAACATTGGCAGGATAGCTACAAAGTCTAATCTCGTGAAGAGTGAACAATCAAATTATCACTCCCAAAGGAGAGTAGTGGACTTTTCGGATGTGAGGTCATTGACCCTGTTGTCAGTAGGGTGGCCTTACGCGAGTGTGATAGAAGTTTAAGCCTTAGTAATGGCAAATTCAAGCTCCAATGATAGTGAAATTTGAGCATAATGATTTGTTTCTAATAAACCTGGTTTAAAATCTCGGAGAACAGAAATGCTGCGGTTAATTATGAGTGATATTCTAATTTTCAACCAACTATCCTAAGTCCCATGTCGAATTTAATAAACTTAACTTATAACGTTTATCCTGACGTTAATCATTACTGATCAACCATCTGAATAGTTTGTTGGAATTTATTACCACAAACAAGAGTTTTACTTTCCCACTTCTAGTGGCATTATCTTGTAATCACAACCTAAACGCTAACTGACGTGCATCTAAATGGATCGATCACCTGACCGATTTGGTGCAACTTACACTACTAGTATAGTTCAAGGTTACACGCACAGTCACCCATATGACCTTCCTGTATGCTTACCTAAATTCATGTGACAGCAAATACACAAGCGTGTGAGTCGAGTTGCGCACATGTAACGAATGTGACTTGGCGAGCTGACAAGTAACGCTATCGCCATACTAATCAGCATGTCTGACGCTTACGATATTGTCTGTGGCATTGTTCGCATTCCGTCCCCTGCCATACTGTTGGTTAACATTACCACAACTCTGATCAGAAGTTTTTATCTATCTACTTGTTAGCTAGTCACCACACTATTGTCATAATTTTTGACAGTTTTGTATTGTATGTCAATGCATGCCTGAAACGGCACCATTTTTTAGAAATCAAGGATTGATATATGGACAAATGCCATTATCGATTTCTTAAACATCTAAACATTGCGCTGAGTACAATATATTTTTTACAAACTGCTCAACATTCCCCCTTACCAATGTATTACCAACGTAATCCACAGGTCTTTCTCTTACATGCACAAAATAAGCTTTCATGACAACTGTTTTGTATAACAACTCACACATAGAGCATGAGTGTTACTTTTATTTCTCATCTTTTGTCACTTTATCACAAACTAAACAGAGATTAGGCTACCCAAATTATTGCCTTATTTCACCCATTGTCAAGGGTTGAAGATATGCAACTGTGTGAATATTACAAAAATTCGAATAGGACATTTCAGACATTACAGAGTCAGACACTGTTTATAAAAACGGTTCGTCTGATCAACAAAGGTGATGCTATTGTTGTCTATTTCCAAGAGATTCATTTGGCCTCATGTGCTCACAATTGAAGGAAGTCTATCTTTTGACGGGAGCTCGAGTGAGCTAAATTGCAAGCTTTTCAATGTCCGTGTACACAACCTTGCAATTAGTGAGCATGACCAAAATCAAATTCTTGACGTTCAGCAACATTTTAAAACATGTAATTTTTCGGAACGAGAAAATATATTGTTGTGTCTACATTCGAATCAACTTTTGCGTAATATTTGACGAACGTAGTAATTTTCTATAAAATTGCCGGTTTACTCCTATTGGGAAATCCAGTAGGAGGCGAAATATTTCACTATTACTAATGAGTAGTTTGGCAGATTTATGAATTTAGATGAGACCCAACTGTGGCTTTGTAGCTCAGTTGGTAGAGCGCTTACCGCGTTGAGGCATGGTGTTTCTGTCTCTGGTTCGAATCCAGCTGAAGTCCTGACTTTTCACAGTTGAGTCTTATATTTCACTATTGTCTCCAGGTAACATGAGAAAAATCAGTGAAGTGAAAGGGCGGGATTTTTCTCATTTTATTTAACGTCTAGTATTGCATCAAAACTAGTTTTTTGTAGAATTTTTTCCATAACACATCTAAGATAGGTTCTTCATAAGTAGTATATTGTAATAGAACATAAACGAAGCCAAGATCCATGCCGCATCAATCGTTATATGTAGGCAATTCACAGCTAATACTGAAAATGCTAGCGGACTGGGCAATTATTTAACCATAATATATGTGTAAGTAAATGTTTAACCTACCAATTAAAGTTAGACAAGTAATCTCATCTGTGATACGACTAAGCACTCTAGGCATTCAGCTCACCAGAGAGTGCAACGTTTCATCCCAACGTTGATCTCATCGGAAGACAAATTGAGGCGATCTTTACTTGCAATTTTCATCGACTGCACTAATTGGTTACAAAAAAAGCCTTGTACGAACATCATGTTGCAGACCATAGATTTACATTGATGACCACTTACACAAAGGTAAAGCAATATTAGAGACGGTCTTAGTCACTAAAATCCCACTGACTTTTAGTTTCAACCTAAGAAAATTAGGATCCCTTGGTTCTGTTTGACTTGATAGGATGGCAAACAGATTCGAATTTCTATGGTCTAATCTGAACCCACCTCCCTATTGATCATGAAGTCTGATGCTCGCATTACATTGATTTGAATGAAGCCACAATATCGGGCGAACTGTCAATAACCGTACTGTAGTAAGGACTTCTTGCTGTTCAATTGAAACGACGCTGGGTAGTAGTGGGCGCCTGGTCGCTTCACTAGACTTATCCAGGGCTTGAAAAGAAGTAAGCGGATTAAGAACTAATTTACTGTGAACATGTTGGAATGTCCAATACACAGTGACCGCAACTGTGTGCTGATCCCCGGGGTAACTAACATTGTGACGGTTTCACGACTTACGAAAATAATGTATGCAAATCTTTTGCTTCCAGTGCCCGACAAGCATCATTGTACATGCATAGCAACCGCCATAGTGTTCACTCCTCTGGGGATCCGCATCACACGTCGATGTTCTTTCTTTGTTGGTAAACGAGTGTATGACAGATGAATTGCATATCTGTGTATTTCTCACGTCACACAAATCGCATATATTTAGATAGACCCACACATTTACCCCTTGAACAGTAATGGTTAAGCATTCATTCATACGGTTTTCGATCATACTGTTTTCCAGTAGTTGGTTTCTGCAGTTGTTACAGTTAAGTACAAACTTGAACTGAGCTTTACCATTAACGGTAATAAGACATCGTAGCTGTATGATCACGCTAAACAGGATCCGTAACCCGAGTCGTACGAATAACACGCGTGAACAATCCTCATTTTATGTACATCCGCCTTGCACAATTTGTCTCGCAGACAGCGCAGTGTTGCGCGGGTAAGTGTCTAGTGAACATAACACTGTGCGACCAGATATAACAGTCTACCATGTAGATGGCTACAGGTGACATTTCTGAACATTTTAGGAAGTTATTAGCACATAGTGGGGATTTTGTTAGTATAACTTGAACTTCACTTACATCTGATCCCAACCTTCCCACTCAGATAAACTTGCCAGCCAGCCTCCTTCAAAAAGAAGCGCTAGACTCAAGTTGTGTTCTTGTTAGCGCTCGTCAGTAGCTTATATACTTGTCATTACCGAGATTAGAACTTCAACCACGCTTTTATGAGGCAGCAATGTTGATCACTGCACACATCAGACATGAATTAGTGATTATATGCGACCAACTATCCGACTACTTACCAGTAACAGCTATATCGTTCAACAAATCAACATTTTTCATCGTTCCGATTTGGACAAAAGTCCTGGTACAGGGGTCATCGACTGGGATTAACTGGAGATTTATTGTCTCCTGTCAGGGCGATCGGGTACTCTGAGTTTTACTCTAAAGCAAACATGCCTGGGCGTTGGTATACAACAATTCATGCATGTTTAATGTGAGGCCGAAGGCGCGATGCTGAACATGGTTGCCTCATGAAATCGCGGCCGTAGTCCTAATCCTACAAGCGGCAAGTACCGTAGTACTGATCAGCTCTAATAGGGGCGTGACTCGAGTATAGTGCCTCCCTTCGAAACGGTTCGATTGAAAGGTCTACATAAATGCAGTAATTGCGGTCACTTGTGAATGATGTTCAGTTTGCACCATTTCCAGTGGTTTTGACAATTCAACCATCTAACGAATCCTTATCGTTGGGTGGTCGACTGTGGTTAATAGAACCGCTACTATGCCTCTGCTGGACGCATACAAGCGGTCTGAGCGTCACACAAGCGAGTTTGGATGGACCTTTGCAAAAACAATCTGGCCTTAAAAATGTGAAGCTGTTTGCGATAGCTTATATCTTTATTGCTTACATGTATCTAGATACCACATTTGAACGGTGTGAATTTTATTGTGACTTCCGATCGTACGCTGTCTTCGACAACAAACCTGAGGTGTTGGCCATATTGAGGACATTGATTACTCACATTGATATTTGAAGACTGGCAAATGACTTCATGCATCATGTGGTTGAAGTTGATAGTATAACACAGGGATTTAAGTAGCATGCCAATTTTTCAAGTAAGAGATCCAGCTTTAAATTTTAATCGGCAGCGGCTCAGTTAACAATAACAGTCGTAGGTTCCAATCTTGAAACCATTTGCCATGCTGCTATTGCTATCTCCAGTTGTGTTCAGCGTCAGATAAATTGCTGATACGTTTGTCCATCCATCAGTCATAGCATGGATGGACTGTTGTGTATATTTTTTTGAGTCACCTAGGTGCACTTTCCATTGTTCATGCAGCCAGGATCCTGGCTATCGTTCTTATAAGGTTGCCGTCAATGTGAACACAGCTTAATGTACTGATGAAACGTTACCCGGTGAAAACTCGCTCACCAGTTAGACGACGAACACAGCTAACCACCGCATGTCTCCTTTTTGCTGTCCAGCCTACGACTGAACATAGTCACATTATACATAACTGAAGACATTCAGTATGTGGCGCCATATTGCTTACTTTCCTATTGTCAGGTTCTGCCAGGTTTTCGACGATCACGACAGACGGTTATAGATCGTAAGATGACAATTCACAAAGCTTGCTTTTTGCCTATTGTCTCTAATGGAAGAAACTTCAGTTCACGGACGATTAACTTCTTATCTTAGTGTTTTGGCTTTCCAAACTATGTCCCATGAATTCAATTCGTCCGGTTGTAGGCAAGAGAAGTTTCATTGGTGTAAACAAAATGTAAACCTTGCTGATTATCCGAATAGACTCCTAGGAAAAAACAAACACGTGCAGAGGAATCCAGCACTGCGTTATGTTTGCTTTGCTTAGTAACACGTCCAAACCGCAATGAGCATTTTCGCCTAACATGGTCCTTGTTAGCTGGACAAATTCACGAACTCGCCTTGTATGACAACCTTCTGCATGCATAACTTAGCTGACTACTGGACCGTTCTAAAATCTACAGTCCATGCAGTGCTGTAGATTTTCTGTACCTGAACATGAAAAATATGGTTCAGAAATTCTTTCAGTGTTCTTACCTGAATACACCATTTTCTCAGCACATTAATGTTCGTCAGTTCATTCAACAGTTTTTTCTGGTTTTCATATTAGAGTCACCTCATTTTGACTGAAAGACGTAGCAAACTGGAGCAGTTACCTATTGCACGCTACATAGACGCATTCTATGCATACATATATATGCACAAAATTGAATACATTCATTAGCGCTCGAAAATATTACTTCGTAGTAAAGTCGCCGGAACTAGTTGAATGTTCATAGTTTAGTAAACAGTTGGATCAGTACGTTTTGCCGATGAAGGGGATCTGTTGAAAATGAACCGTATTCATGGTTGTTGACACATCCAATGAAACCATCAATCGTTTGGAAGTGATAGCAACAGTGTCAGAAACACTGTACAATTCCAGCTTTAAGATGGATAAAACCTGGTGATGAATATCTCAACATGTATTTCGGCTTGCTAGGTGCCCATAATACTAGCGCCCGATATTATACGGGGATGGCGTCAACTTCCAAAAAATCATGTGGAGCTGATACAAACGGAGTGGCAATACACTAGACAAAATATAATTACTGCGAATGAAGCAGGTATACAGTATTATGACCGTGGGAAGAAAGAGCAAGACAGGCACCGGAAATCCGACGACTACTTGCCTGACAAGGGATACAGATTCCTGCTTAGTGTTTATAAGGTCACCAACAGCATTTTCGGTGAAACTGACAGTGTGAAGTTTATGCCACAAATGGCAGCAACCCCGGATCGTGTTAGTTTGTTTCGGCAGGTATGCAACTATTCAAGGGAAAACTTAGAAATACATTGAATATTACGTGGTTCGAATGACAAAATCTGACATTCACGAACATGGCTCTCAGGAAGTTTCAGATATACTTTTTCTCCCTACGATTTTAGTAAGCATGCAATTATTTTTTGACTGGAAATTGCGGTCCAGTAGAGAAGGCTAGTTCAGTAAGTCGGACAAAAGATCCGTTTCAGCAATTTCTCTAATTTTTGAATTTATGCAGCATATCTTTGAGAAAGCATGGATAAGGAAGTGTGTTGTTTATTTTGCTATTCCAACAACATGTAAATCCTACTCCGAATCCTCTGTCGTACGATTCATGCATTAGAGGATGTGGGAAAGCAAAATTCAACAATCAACTTTTGTCATGAAAAACTTTTCGCAAAACTGTGCAGAATTTCTTTTAAAATCATCGTTTGTGCACTTTTTCCACAATCAATTTACGGTTTTGAAGGTTTGGTTGATAATTTTGGATTTTATGTCCATTGTGAAAGATCGAAAAATGTTGATGTAAATACCGTTGAATCAGAAAAATTGATGTCTGTTTATGAGATTCAATGATAAAATGTGGTCAGAGGAAATCTTTGAAAGTTAGAGGGTGAAAAAATACCACTCCAACGTTCACACCTTGGAACAGTCATGTTGTCCAATGATTTTATGGTAGACACTGACGGCTACTTCTCTGCCTACAAGACAGTCTTGCGGACGAGCTAGACCTGATTACTTCTTTCCTGCAATCAAATGATTGCCCCCAAAAAGTTCATAGCTAGACACAGTAGACAACAATTGTCACTGAAGAGGTAGTCAATGCAGAGAAAAAGAGGATCTACATAGAGCTGCCTTTTAAAAGTGGTTACTATCATGCATCAAACAGCACGGCAACTGAGAAGTACAGTTAAGCGAATCTTCAACACAGTTCAACCCCGTATACTCGTTCAAATTCAGAAGCTACCAGTGTCTTCAAACAAAGAAGACTGGTCTACCGTTGCCATCTTATATTGTGTTTACCGGTTTCTAGATATAACTGCAGGGAAAGTTGCCCAGGCAAAATGAATAGATGCTTGAGCTCCAGAGTGGAGGAACATTTACTTGAATAGGTGTAGGAGTCCGTGTTGCGGGAATACCACAATGTTGTTGAAACACGCACAAGGCTAGTCTCCTCAGTCGCCAGACACGTCCTGAACACTGGTCGGGCTATCGATCTATCTTGTGCATTCAAAATGCTGCTAATTTGTTCTAACCTAAGATGCTTGCGGCTTGCTGAGGTGGTTCACATCAGTCGTCTCAAGCCAGCTGTGCGCGTTCAGCGACAACTGTTCTTGAAGTCGACACTTCGAAAGTCCCATTCTCGAGAAAGGCCAGTGTTACCGATAGCGCGCCAACAGTAACATTTCAGGTATGGTCGGCGGACCTCCACTCTGACGTGTACCGAAACGGACTGACAGATTTGGAAGAGGACAGTGGTGTAACGAAGTAATACCAATAGGGTGCTTGCGTGTCCGAGCTAATACTCACGTCTGAAGTGCATGCTTCTAAAGTTTTTCAGGCTGGTAGTGATAAACCAGAAGCCATAGGCTCAACAAGGGATCGATTGCCAGCGGATGGACTTGTGTTGAAATCAAAAAGGCTTGTGAGAATTTCCAATTCGCAGTTCTTCTACGGTCCTCCAACATAGGCAATATCCAGTAAAATGTCAACGATGAATAGAATAAACTGAACATTTACAGACGCTTTACGAACACACAGTTGATAACGTGTTCAGCACACTGAGCACACACAGCGAGTTAAAATTGATGTTTCTGAAACGTTGCATCAACATTATAGTTGCTTTATCAACGCTGTAATGTGGCCGTAAAAGTCATCTACACATATTGCCTAGGACAATTACCATATATTACATGGAAATACTTTAAAAAGTGCTTCGTGTTGCTAGTAATCTTTGACTTCACAAATGGATTTAATTTAGTCGGACCTGGATCATTTATCTTAATAGCACGCTGTGATGTTGATCTGTGGCTAGTTAGCACATAAATTGTAGCAATTTTCTCCACCCATCTAGTTAGTTGCATAACACGCGTATGTAGGTGAAGCTGCTTGCAATCTCCTTTTGTGACCTATCCATGCATGTAACTCATTGTGACATGGATGAGTGTTGTAGGAAGTGTGCTTCGTTAACATTCGAAATGAACGAGGAAACGATTGAAATAGCGACTGAAATACCACTAGTGCGTAGGATTTTTAGAAAAGCAAATTTCAACTGATCTGGAGAACGTACTGATATGTGTGAATGAACGGTTGTGAGATCAACCGATGTCACATTGTGAACTTACACTTGTACAAAGTTTGTCAAGAAACAATCTTGTTTAGTCATGGCTGAGACACTAAACTTCATTTTGCTACTTCTAGCTCCGTAGTTTGTTAGGATTTTGGTAAAACTTTTCTACGGAGATAAAAAAGAATATCCGAATAAAAGCTAGCGCCTTGTTAACAGTCGCTGGCGGTGATAATTAACTTGTGTCTAATATTGGATGCAGAAGTCTGAGCATTACTCACACGGAGTGATCAGATGGGTGTAGTTAAGACGGAAGTTGTGCAACGTAAGCGAAGTCATCAACTTTGTTTGGTTGCAGTGGTCATAGCCAAAACAATGTAATTTTCCTCAAATCAAAACCCTCTTCTGAATAAAAAAATGTTTTCACTCATTTCATTCTAGCAGTTTTACTGTTTAATGTCATGCTGATCACTTCGGCATCTGACTTATATCAAACACAGAAGAGATCCGACTTCGGCTGGATTCGAACCAGCGACAGAAACACCACGCCCAAACGCGGCAAGCGCTCTACCAGCTGAGCTACGAAGCCACGCCGGAAGCTCAGAAACTCAACATTTGGACCTAGTTACCCACCCAATCAACTGTGTCATATGGAATCCACCAAATGACCAAGCCGACTGACTGCCCAAGCAGGATTTCTCGATCAGTTATATCAAACTCTTTTTCCTTTTGTTTTCCGATCGTCCCAATACTTGACCGAATTGTTGCTTGGTCCACGTTTTTGATTCGTTCTTTGTTACCGGGCCATGGACGGACAAATAAAGTTCGGTACGTCTTCTACTGGGCATACACTCTAAGAGTGATAACTTAAAACGTTCACGACGGTTAGTATTTTGTTATCACCAGTCAGTATACAATTACTGGTAGCGACGCCCAGTATGCCAACGAGTCCCGCCGGTTCCGAATCTACCTTATATGTGAAGACTGCGGCATGGTTGAATCTACCTTATTGTATAGCAAAAGACAACCGGCGATGATGATAACTTAACCTAAACTAAAATCACAACTTTTTCTGAAAGTACTGCGAGCAGCAGAAGAATATTTTCTACCTTGCCCCATCTAGTGCCTCCTTATTTATCCTTGTTCAATCATCTTGTCTGACGATTTGAGCAGCTTTTCTGTTCATTTTATACTTCAGCAGTGAAGTAGTCAAGCCGAACTACTCTCCGTGTTGTAGTAAGTAGAATCTCTTCTCCATGACAACTGAATCCCTGATAGGCTATTTTTGACTTAACTGAGTCTAATGGTGTGACCAGATTTGGCGAAAATCAAACATCATGTTTAACTTATGACCAGCTGTGAACATTCTACACACCAAAACGATGAAAGCAGCACATACGCTGTGTAGAGTTCGGTCAGTTCGACTACTGTACAAATAAAGCCACATTGCTTACGGTTAATTCATCTGTTAAGTATGTGGTATACAACTTCAAAACAATTATGTCCCCTGATGGATTTATAACATATATTTGGAGTTGAGTGAGACCTATTTTACAAAGACAGACGTAACTTCGTAGTTTAGCTAATATAGCGCTTGCTGTCCTTGTGTATTTTGTTTCTGTCACTGGTTCGAATCCAGTTGAAGCCCTGATTTTTCATAATCGCATCTCATCTAAAACCTCACATAATTTCTCTGGTCATAGCCAGAATGACGCAACTCTGTTTAACCCTGCTTCTTGTATTGGACCGACGAATCTCTATGCTTATTTCTTTCTGTGAGCGTCTGTATATCGTAACTAATGAGATCGTTTGAAGTGTCTCCGCAGAGAAAATGTCACGTAGAATTGACTGGGTGCTCTAAGGTAATTAGGGCACTAACGTCAGTAAGGGGATACTGCATTCCCCAGACGCAATCTTATTTGCACTCTGGGTTATAAATGGGGGGCTAAATATTTCAACGGCTGTTACTACATTCACGAACCATGTAAATGAGAGTAGTTAAGTAAGGATTGCTGTCCATGCTACCTGGTGTCACTCCCGGTGTGAAATGGCCATGACGACCACTGTAACCAACTAAGGAACCAAACTGTCTTCCGGAGTCGGTTCATGGATTTTTGACATTTCCGTTTGACAGGACAGCATAAGAATTCCGTCTAATGAACACCAAATTGAAAAGGATCAACTGACAGATAATGAATTCTGACACTGTTTTTGCAATTACTCTCTGGGATGGAATCGTGTCAATTTATCATAACATATTTAGTTAGATCATTGTTTAGCTGGAAAATAATGCAAATCGGATGAAAGTCAACATAGTGCAGCAGAAGTCATCATTGTCCAACCTTAGTGTACTGCTTTGGGTTGCTATGCAAAGTGGGAAAACATGTTAATTTTATTTTTGAACAAAGCCTGTGACAGGTGGTTTATTTCCGCTGTGAATATGATTGGTCCAGGGCAGCCGAATTAAGATCGTTACAACCTACAATATGATATCTTGCCGATTCACTGTCATCAGAGAAGCCGTACATGCTGTTTTCGGCATGAACGGGCTCCACATCAGTATACCAAAGGCGAGTAACTTATTAATGCGTTACACAGAAGTTGGGTTGGCAGAGAGATCAACGAGATCACAACACTTTCTCGAAAGCAATTAGTTTCTCTGGTGTCATTGAAAATGCACATTGCAGTGAGATAATTACAAAGAAGTTGATAGCCAACAGCGAAGTAGAACATTGGTTTCTGTCAACTCTGCGTTAGAAGTTCAGCGAGGATAACGCTTCGTTTCTATTGTGTAAACAAGAGAATAAAAATTCTTTTATGCATTTTTGTAAATGCGCTTGTTAACTAAAACTTACATTCTTGTCTGTCATCACTGTTCTGGTTTGCTGTACGTATAGTCCACTTGTTAAAGCCTTTGCCAATTAGGAGCGTAGATCTGACACTTTGTTGATGATCCAGTAGTAGAAATGCGGAACCAGAATGAGAACAGGAACCCTTGCGGTGTGACTGACTCTAATGCAGTTAACAATATCGAGGAGAATGCCGTCGGTATTGCTAATAAGTGTTTGGAAGCGAGGTTTGATTTACGTAAAAACTGCTGTTTTCTAAAGGTTGTGCAATTTTAATGCCATCCAGTAAGTAAAAGCAAATTAAAATTCCATGTTTTTCCTAGTTTCGTACATTGACATCAACCCGATTGACATACACACTGTACCTTGCAAACTCCATCCAAACCATTTCAAGAAACGCACTATAACAGGCAAAATGAATTATCTATGTTGGGATAAAAATTCCTTTCCTCCCATCGAAAATCTACTTTTACCCCCTAATTTTACTAGCTGAGTACTCAGCGGTCAGCAAACTGATCAAGAGAATGTACCTTAACCACATCACCTGACAAGCAGAGATTTCATTTTTGCGTTTTTATTCAAATTTTTCAACACCTCTATAAAATGTTGTTTACGTTTTGGAACACTGATGCTAACACAACGACACCGACCGTTGATCACTCAAATTTCTGAAACTAGCATAGTTGACCGAAAAGATTGTTGGAAATAACCTGTTATTGAAGCTCAGTCGAGTAGTGCATATCGGTGGGAGGAGAACAGATTACTAAGCGCACTGGCTACAAGTTGACCGTCCAGTCTTTCTTCCAATCAATTGAACTCAGCCTGATATATTTTATCTCTTAAGCTTAGGAACTGTAACCAGAACACATGTCTGTCATTCGATTTTGGGCATCATTTCATTGACTTCTGACCTTTTTAAAAGTATACTGCGCTAATCATCCGAACTGCTGAGTGATTGATATGGAAAGCATTGCTCCCGTTTTGTTTAGTTTTGCGGCAACCGGGTTACTGGATTACCTGATTGCCTCTCGTGTTCCGAATATCTACCCCGTATTTTTCAACAGTACCAACGATTGCTTCTATGATTGTTTGATAATCACATGACTCTATTCATGGCGGTTGCATCTGAATTTGTTAGCTAATCTGGAAACGAGATTTCATGAATAAACCATCACTTTCAGCTGTCATTGTGTGCAAAGTTGGAAGAAGATCATCAACAATGTTTTTGAATGATTTGTTGATTGCAGATCTGCGAATTGAAGGTGCAGCTCTTGACAACTTACATCACATCGGATACTGATGCATTGGAGGTTTCTAGTTGCCATTTGTAATCTCATCAAAAGAACAACACGCACAAGGAGAAAATAAATTTGAAATGTCCTCTAATAAGTTACTCATAGTATAACTACAATACATCATGAAAGGTTGATTCGTATAGGATCAACTTTTGGTGTCCTGTTGAACGTTGAGCTAGTGCCTAGTTTTTATTGGGGTTTTAGTGAGATCAGTCATAAAAAAGATTGTGTAAGAATAACAACAAAACCAACTAGTATAATCAATACGTGCAAATTCAATACAGGTTGGAGAAGCTATTCTGTTTTCCGGGGAGGTTGCGCCTAAGAAGACAACACAGTTTAGACTTTGAACACTCCAGAGATATAGATAATCGCGTGGCCAATGGACGGTGATATTAATCACAAACGAGAGCGGTCATTAAATCTAGTTATTTAAAATATTTATTGTTTATCACAAGGTTCAGCAGTGCGAAATTATTTATTTTGGATCAAATACATCAGATCAAATAGGCAAATACAAGCCAGCATTAGTTTTCTGACTAAGAGATTGTCAAACATATTTCATAATGAAGGACATGCGCTAACTTTGTCCAACTATAAAGATTCTTGTGGTTGACGTGGAATGTAATACGTTGGTAGTTCGGGTGGTTCACTGAAGTTGGTATTGTTTACTCACTCAGTATTCAGCAAAGCTTTTTCGGTTACCGCCCAGTGCAAAACTTGCCACTTCAGCCTAGCGTTCTTTTTCTTGGCACAAGTTCGAATTCAAACGAACTCCTTCTACCATCATCTGAGATTTTCGAAAATGTACTATCTGCTGGTCAGTCTCATTCTAGTAACTACGTTGAGGCTCGTTGGGACAGTAAAGATCATTTCTGGTTAGCTACGAATTTCTTCGACATATATTTCTTTAGTTATTTCTAAAGCTCTTATATCAGGTTTTATTTGGGCTGAAAATGCAAGCCTTTGGGAAAAGGTTGCGTTGAAGTTTTACGAAACATTCATTGGTTGTAGGCAATTATACTGATAATCTTTATATGATACGATAGAAGTCACGAAACATGAGCTCATGCAAGACGTTCTGTACGAACTGTTTATGTCATTCAGATTGTAGTGCATGATTATTTGCCGATATCTTGATGTTTATATATTTTTTGACCACACGCTATCCTAAGTTTGATAATAACAGTTAATTACCTTTTATAAGCAACAACAATGGTAAAATGTAATGGTTCCAATTGTGCTCGAGAGATAAATTACCTGCTTTGCTTAGTTCGGTTAATATTACTATTGCGTCAAAGCTAGCTCCGGGGTTGACCTAAGTCAACTGCTTCATTTTTGTACCTATGGAACCATTACAATTGGTATCGTGGACTTCTGTAAATTTCTACGATGGATTCCTCTCCATAATTTGTCGAGAGGAAACAAGGACTATTTAGAACGCTTCGAAATATGGTGTCTCACAGGCAAAGAGCTGAAGGTAGAAATGAAAGTTGCTCACTTCCTCCCCGTAACTGGCAAAGGTGCGTACAGCTTGATGAAGAACATGTCATTTCCTGATTCATCAATTCCTCTTCCTACGAATCCATGAAGAAACTGCTACTTTCACATGTCCAACCTGTAAACTTTGAAGCAGCTAAACGAGCCAAATTTCATACGCTCATGAGAAAAGAAAACCAGGATATCAGACAGTTTATTCTCGAGATCCAGACTCAAGCCGTTCAGTGTAATTTCGAAGGCTAACTACAAACTCAACTCCGTGACCATTTGATCGGTGGAATAAATTGGCATGATCTGCAACGGAAGCTTTTACTACTTCCGAATTCCACTTTTCAGTCAGCTAGAACATTATGCGAGCAGTATCAGAATGTCAAAGCTGCTTTGAACGATGAATCGATGGTTTTATACAACGACAACGTGAAACGATCAGAAGGTCAGCAAAGACGGCTGTCTGGA
>JTDE01000683.1:75797-92935 GCA_014338405.1 Paragonimus skrjabini miyazakii
GTTTATGCTTATTTGTGTTATACACCTTACTACTCAACTGTGTACACTTCTTTTGTTATATGTAGTTAGTGTTAGGCTGTAGTTATTTATCCATAGCCTACACCATTGCCTCCTACGTAACACGTGCTGAGTGATCGGTTATCTCAGCGTTAACCTAACTGATGGTGTGAAACATGAATATCGAAGTCAGGGTTAAAAAATGGAACTTAAAGCCGAACGGACATTATCCACTGCTGAGAGGTTGAGTGAATAAAGTCACGTTTTTTGAACTCTAAACGGTTTACTTCTCAGATTGTGGCGTGTTATTTCTGCACCTAGTCATCAGTTGGCTTGATGGATATGAAATGAGCACGTAAACCACCTAAGTTGTGCCACTTAGGTTTACTTTTCAAGCACTATATATTTGGCTATTCAGTCAAAAATGACGAACTACCTCGATTAGCCTGCGCTGTTTATAGGATTAAATCCAAAGCATTGATGAACCTTTAGCAACGATTGTCAGTCGGAGGGCTTGCATGACTTTCTCGGCACCTTATAGACTTTAACAACCTTGTGTTTTACTGATCACCACTCTAGCGCTTCGTTAACTGTCAACGCTGGTACGCTTTGGGATATATTCTGACATTCATGCTATGCTTCAACAATGTCCAACACAACCTAACAACGGGGCCAAAGCTAATGATATTCACCTTGTGATGCTGTCATTCTCCTAACGCTGGTGTGTACTCTTGCAATGCCCAGTCACCAAGAACAGCTAATGAACTGAGCAAAATTTCATTCAGGGAAACATTGAGCAAAACTTCAAGATAGTAATGATCCTCACACGTAAAATCAGTATTCAAATTTACTTACTTGCGGGCGCTACGGTCTACGTGGACCATTTTATGGATAACTTCACTTAAACTGAGGCCAAGAACCTCCAAAGTGTGTTTAATGATGGATTATATTTGGGTCAGTGTTAAGCCGAAATAATCGTCTCAATGCTGCTACCGCAGTAAACTGCCCGTTATGCCACAGCTAAAGCCTCAGCTGGATGTAGGTATATGAGTTGTCCTTCAATGTTCGAGAAAGGTAACCAAAAACGGGTGACTCTAATCACATTCAAGACAGTAAAAATAATGCGTAATATGGTCTCCTACATTCAACGCCAGTTGCGTTTTAAGCCAGACCCTTACGCCAGTACGTGCTTTGCTATTTTGGAAATATGCATTAAGTTGTGTGGCTGTGCTTCTACAATTACAGTGATGCTTCAAGTACTGGCGAAACGAGCAACTTATTGTAGTCAATGTTTTCAGTTTATTTTGAGTTCATCGTCTTCCCCGCAGAACTACCTTATATAATTGACCAGATGTCTTATACTTTTATTTTTGCACACTTATCATTGTTATTATTATTTAGTAACTATCCATACTTCCGTCATGCTATTTATTGTTATCTATGTGTGACTTATTTGTGTTTATTTATTGTTTGGCTTTTCTCCATTAACGGCCACAGTTATCTCAGTTGTTCAGCTTGCTATACTCGTCATTGTTTTGAAGGAGATAACTCACATGTTCAGTCGAATTACACTATTGTCCACCATCTCATCTGTTAATCTCATTTGTTGGCAGTTGTCTGTCTGGTTAATAAAATACGTATTTACAAGGTTTGTTGATGCTAACCTTCAAACCACCACTTCCAGACCAGTTTGTTCTTCGTAGTGATCACTTGAAAAGGCGATCGGACTGGCAACCCTTCAGTTCATGAGCTGACGCTTATATAGACTAGATCACCAGTTGTGTGAGCACTGATTGTGACAGGGGAGTAATTACATAAACCAATTATAACCTGTTTCTTTATTCACGCTTCCAGCCTCCGGGCAATGTGTTTTGTTTTTCCAAATTGACTGTGTTTTACTCTTGCAATTTTATTTGGCTGTCCTCTAGAGAAAATATTTTTGGCAAAATCGTCTCAACATATTTTCATTTTAATTGGTTACCATTCCAACTGCAAAAATGCTTTTGGAGCACTTTATTACGTACAACAGATTTGTTGACAACATTCCGTTAATCTTTCTAAGCATCCCTTCCTCTATGAATTGTCACACTGCGCTGCCACTTCTCAAACACTCTCGTTTGCATATAAAACATCTGATAACCAATCAAGTATTCAATATTTTGAATGTTTTTATTTATGACCAAGATTCAGTTTCAAAACTTTTCCAATAGACGTTTCTGGGTTCTCCAAAGTATTATCACACACTACTGACCATGGACCATGGAACCGATAGTTCTGCGCTACTATCCACTGATATCAGCAAGCTTAAAACTAGATTATATTCATATAGAATTTGATCCGCCAGGACGCATTCGCAAGCACGGATGTAATAATAGTGTAAATCAAAATGAAAGCACTTAACACCGCTGTAACTGTGATCGTTTTGACAGGAAAAACAACAACTAGTTCGATATTGGTCTGGTCCAACACGGAAGACCGAGAGCTTTTCGTGCACCAACCACCACTTCCAGGCAAGCAGGATGATGTCCTTAAACATAAATGTCGTAATTATAAATCTGATGAGGTTTTCTCATTTATTTTATATTCTGAGTGTTGCACGTGCCTATCATGAAACACGCATTCACCAGTGTCCAGTGATTCACGCTTGCGCGGGTTTCAAGTGGATGTGGAATGATTTGCCAGGGGAGGTGGAGGGTTTCTACGAATTGTTTTGGGGCACATAAGCAGGGATTGTGCAGTCTGATAGCAACAGCCTCGGCCGTTGTTCACAATCGCACTCTGACAGCTCTGGAACAGGATTGATGAACCTTGTAGACGACTCGGAACGCTTCATCCGGATTCATTTGATTGCCAATGTCAAGTAAATGAGAGCCAATCGCATTGGAAATAGGCCTTATCGATCCGTTGCGAAGCCATTTCGGTAGGTGTTCACGGATCCTTTCCGATAGCCGCCTTGTGGTCTTCCCAATGTAACCGGCTTGACAACTACAGGTGAGAGAGTAGATACAGAAAGACGAAGAGAACCTGGGCAAACTATCCTTAAGGCGTGGCACTAGTACCGGGCAGGTGTCGAACGACACGATAAGTCTCGCTGCAGGGTAGGCAATCGCGACCGCGTTTGAAAGTCTACGGCCAATTATTTTACTGTTAACCTCACCTCTATAAGAGAGACAGATGAAAACCGGCTTTTTCTCCGCTGCCCGGTACTGGTGCCCTGCCTTAAGGATAATTTGCCCAAGTTCTCTTCGTTATTCTGCATCTACTCTCTCACCTGTTGTTGTCAAGCAGGTTACGTTGGAAGGACCACAAACCGTCCGTCGGAGAGGATCCTTGAACACCTACCGAAATGGCTTCGCGACGGATCGAGAAGGCCTGTTTTCAGTGCGATTGGCTCCCATTTACTTGACGTTGGCCATCAAACAAATCCGGATGAAGCGTTCAGAGTCAATCCTATTCCAGAGTTGTCACTGCGTTTTACATTTACCCAAAAACTATTCTAATTTACTTACTCACACACATATTATGTCACTTTGTACGAAAGGCTGACGCCTTCCACCAAATAGTGTCGCCGGCGCACAAGTTCATCCCTCAAATGCAAAATAGTTGACCATATTCCACGCTGAAAACGGTTCATACGCGCAGATAAGTAAAGCCTTCCCCGACGGCGTGCAATATGTTCGTTTTTACAAGGGATGATTGTAGGTAAAATTTTCACGTCAAATTCATCATACACATGACGCTTCTTTCTAAACTGATATCTGCGAAAGTTTTAATTCATACTTGCAACAAAATACAAATATAACACTGTCAATGTTTGTGTTGCCTAGCAATTAATAAAATCGAACAAGTTCATGAAGAAAGGAATGATTGACCGGTTCCGTTTTCATCAGGAGTAAACATTGTATTTTAGTGTTTGTGGCCAACTGGTAAGGGCTCTGATTGTTGACATAAAAATCAATGATAAGATTTTGATCAGGCTGTTACTAGTTGATGAGTTTCCACTAGGACATTACCACACAGAGTGTTTTGATGTGTTAAAGAAAGTAATCATTTCGTAACTATGTTTCCGGATGGAGCCAATGCAAAGTAAGAATTTGAAACAAACCATATTTATACAAACAACAGGGCATCAACAATTCATATACGAGTATGTCAGTTGTAATCCAGATGACAAGACGACTGAACGGAAAGCAGAATAAACAACTTAGTGAAAAAACCTCTTGAGTTGGTTCACATAATCAAAGTCAGTTCGTAAAAAACTCATAGTCAAAAACAAACTGCTCAGTGTCAGGAGAGAGTAAAGTGGCGTCGTTGAAAAAACTGCTATATTGTTTATTTTGCAGAGCAGTATAAAAATCTTTGTTCAAGAGAAGAGCAAACGTTGACACCAAAATTAAACAAGAAATATGTAAGAAAAGGGTGAATGTGAAAATAGGCTGTCTGTCAAATGTGAGACACTGCACAGTTAGCAACATTGAACAGTTGACAAGTCCTCTCACAAGAATAGCAATGCATTAATGGGCCAGTCATCAAGTGAAAAATTATTTGTGGCGTATAAAGCAAACAGTTTTAGATTGAAAAAAACAAGAAAACTACTAAAAACAAAATAGGTGAACGGTCAGTCTCTCAAAATCACAAGCTCTCCAGGGCAAAAATTTCCCTCACAGTCAGGGGTCTCGCATTGGGACAGAAAAATGTCCTTCATAGTGAGACAACTGTCAGAGAGGTGACAACAGTTAACACCAGGTTCCAAGCATAAATGTATCGTAGGTTTTTAGGGAACCTAGAACAGTCAGTAGACATAAATCCGTGATTGCGTAAGACGGCAGCCGCAGTCAAATAATAACATTACTTGAAGAGGGAAATATAATACTGCGAAAAGAGATCACAGCCCAAAGTATGGAGGACTGACTGAATAGCGGCATTATGAGAGTCGGTCCCGTACTTCATAATCTTGTCTGTCCAGGCTAATTGACTTCGGTAATCATCCACTATGCTGACGTCAAGCACCATAGCAATGCCGTCACGAACCACGATCACATCGGGTTTGACGAACGAGCTCGCCCTTGGTACTGGCAACTCCTCGAAGACTGTATAGTCCAAGTTACGCAGTCGCTTCGCCAGGTCTTTGGCCACACGGTTATTTCGGGCACAACACATGTTATGGGTGGTCTAGCATGATTGTAGAATATGAGCTAGGCTTCCCGGTCGACCGCAGTTGCCACGGCAGAGAACCGAGTGGCCATTTCGGTCACCTCGTGAATTTTGAACTTTAGTCCACAACAGACTACATCTGAACTGGATGGCACGAATAAAGATTCTGGGAAAGACGCGATCTGGATTAAACAGCCAACGATTAGAGAGTGGAGGGCGTGACACTTCTTGAAGAACATGGCCGTCAAACGAATGGTAAAGTTTATCCATCCACACCGCATGGGCTTCCTCTTAGTTCGTCACCACTACACCCTGAACGCGTACTGAGATATTCACTTCCATCAAGATAGGACCAAACAAATTATCTTCGAGCATATTCCGCAGAACTGGACATTGACAGGAGAGAAGTCTTTCCACTCAAAATGTGCGCGAGATTGGAATAATGGTAGACAAACGTGGGGTATGGATGTAGCTAATTGGTGTGTCTTTAGGAAGGCGGAGCCACTGCCGAACAAACTGGCGAATCGTACAATCCATGACTTTGAGCGTGTTACGGTGGACTCGGCTCAGCAATAATGAGTGATTCATCTTCGGGGTCCGATGCTATCTGAGGAGTTGAAGACGTTGGTGTGACTTACAGGGCGCTTTGGTAGTTTCAGCCAGCATCGTACAAAGTTGCAGACGGTGGTTAGTGAATGCTTTATCCTTCCTGGTGAACAGGGTACCTTGTAGTTCATAGATGTCTGTGCAAAAATGCTCTAACGTTTACGCTCCGTAGACCTGCAACCAACCAATACTTGTGCAGTATTCACTCAAAGACCATTTAAATCACGAAAGCCAAGGTTAGAATGCAACTCTACTAATCAGTTTGTAACAGTCAAGTCGTCTTACAAGCGCTACCTGGAGTTGTTAAGTTTATATTTCACCTCGTAACAAAAATTGACCGGTTTGATCCCCATTCAATTTGGCTACCACAGGAAGCAACCTTCCCTTCAGTTCCAACACATGCCAGCTGTTGCCCGTAAATACAGATTTGTGTAAAAATTTCCAGAGTGTTACAGGGAGAAATATTTTCGAAGAGAAACTGGTAACATCGGATATTTTTTCCCGTTTATAAACGTATTGTTTAAGGAATTTTTCCACGTAAAGGTTAATTACGTTCACTTGAATCCTCATAATTTTGTAATGCAGATCATCATCCGGATCAATTCGTAACCAAAAGGCGGCTTCATATTAGTCTGGACTGCGATCTCTTGATTGACGACACGTTTGTAAAAGTGCCAAAAGAAAACATGAAAAGCACACTCGGGCGGACATTGCACCAAAAGAGAGAATTATTTGGAAGAACCCCTATTTCAGTTGTCGATGTAGACGTCCATACCTATTACAAGTAAGCAACTACCAGACAATCGAGATAGAAATGAAATTTGAAGGAGAGATAGCAAGGCTCGCTTGATTTCATCGATTCGTAACGAATGAGCAGAACCAGAACTAAAATGCGGTTCCTGATTTTTCATTATTACAACAGTATTATTATTAACAAACTAGACTTAGAAGTGAAACTACTGCTGTGGGTATCCTGTTTTTGGGAGTGTAAATAAATTCTTGGTCCACGACGTGAAGCAACATGGACCTCGAGAATAAGTGGGTTCCGTTAGATGAAGACTGACCCACTCGATCAACCCGTATGAGCTTAAAATCGTAAGCATATGATTTACCAAAAATGAGCAACCTCTTTTCTAGTTACCAAGCTATGATTGTCGTTAAACTCCAAGCCAATTTTGTGAGTTCATTTCAAAGATATGATGCCAATTAATGCTACTCCACTTAGCCTCCAGTCAGTTTCTTGCTACTTTTTAAACATACTAAATCGGTCATACGACAAACTTGTCGAAGTTATTTACAGCTTAAGTGACATTTAGACTATATTGAAAGATGTTCCGTGCAGCCTTCATTCACATAAAGTCGATTTAAACGCTGCTTTCAAACCGATCTACCACGTCACATGCATTCGCGCTATCAATATGAACCGATTTGGTCCTGAAACCCCAATATGCGTGTACATGTTTTGTTATAGAGATACTCAAATCGTTGCGGTCTATCACTGCAGTAATACACGGTGTGACACTCAAACTACCACATCATTAGTTACAAGTTAGTTTTAAATACAGATTATCGAAGGGACGAACCACAATTTTCCGCAACATTGTTTTTGGCCCAATTATGGTACATCAGAGGCGGGGATGTTTATTATGTACTATCTTGTGATAAATAATTGAAACAATGACCGTCAAGTATTATTATTATTGCAAGTAATAATCAAAATTAGCCAGTAACCTATCGTAATAATCAAAGAAGTACGCGACTAAATATATGCGATCAGTAGCGCCGCGGTCGATGAGGCTGCCCAATGAAAGCTCGACCGGAGTTCGAGAACCGGTGGTGGCAAAAATAGTCACTGCTAACTGCGCCTTTGTGAAACGTGCAGGCAGAAGAGTTTGTGGAGTTACGACAGCTGCGATAAATTGTGAACAATTTCCTTGTTATAACAACCCAACATCCCTCCAAATTAGTAACAACCATAGTACTCCTAACTACGAACTGATCTGTGTGATCTCAACATAGAGACAAGTCCTGATCGTGAGATCATCGATGTGCGTTGGCAGGACTGTTATTTAAAACACTGCGTTCCCTTGGCTGTTATTGTTTATTATATCAATGCAATCGAACACTTTAATCATAGCACACAATGAATTATAGCTGAGATTTTGCGCATGACAAATCAGTCGAGTTTAATGGTAGGTCGATGGACTGGCAGCCCACACCATTTTCTCAGGATAGCGTATTAGAATCTCCAACACCGGCCATGACAAGGATGAGCACCAATAACGGCGTCTAACAAAATTAAACTTCAACCATTGTGCCCCTATTAGAAAGGGGACGTCTGGAAAGCCCATTGAGATGCAACAGCCAAAATCAATTTTGAGTTACATACAAATTAATTATATATTTCCTGATGAGCCGACTTTTTTTTGAAAGATGGTTTGATTGACATCTGCTCCAACAGAACACTGTTTTGTTATGCAATACAACAGCCTGAGTCTGCTGTCTGGTTACGCCACAACGATTAGATGAAGAAATCAAAGCTTGTGAGAACGCACGCAACCAAAATGACTGAATGTTCAGAATGCAGTTAAGATATAACTTTTTATGATGCGAAATTTTGCCACAACACAGTTAAATTAGGTCTTGTTAATCGAATCTATTATATTACTGTCGTGACTGTTTGTTTCCGCTGGAAGCCCAAAGTAAAAATCGTTGGACGGTTTGTCCGATATAACTTCATACTGAAGTTAACTCACTAGATAAATAATTCATGTTTTCTAATGCCATTAGTTTAGTTGATTGTCTAACTATCGCATTCATCACAAAGATATTAAGATGGATGCCAAAATCGTGGCGAGTACGAAACGGATGGAAATACCTCGCAATCCCTTTTATTTCGAAAACGAAGAAACTGTGTAGAACAATTGAAAGTTGCCAAATGCATTGTATCAACATTATCAGTTAGTTTCAATTTATGTAATCAATTGTGTCAATTTTGATGATAAAGATAGCACGGATAGATTAAATTCGTTCCTCTAAGGTGTCTGAATAATTTGATGAGATAGCACAAATTGCGATGTTCTCCAGAGTAATACTTCATACATCCCGTACACTTGTCGACAGTTACCAACTTGTGAGCCTGAACACTAACCTACATTTGGTAGAGGTCATGTTCAACGAACCAGATGTGACTTCTTGGGGGTGATTGTCGCTAAACCATATTTCTCATTACTGTTGTTTTGTTACGTTGCTGACAATAAGTTGTACAATTGCGCTCGAGAGATGAATTACTTGCTTTGCCTAGTTCGGTTGTTATTACTATTGTGCCAGAGCTAGCTCAGGGTTTGAGCTAATTTGACTACTTCATTTCTGTATTCCTGGAAACATCACAATTGGCGTCGCGGATTTCTGCAAATTTCTACGATGGATTCCTGTCCACTTGAAATTCTCAATATTCATAATTCGCCGGGAGAAATCGAGGACTATTTAGAACGCTTCGAAATATGGTGTCTCACAGGCAAAGAGCTGAAGGTAGAAAAGAAAGTTGCTCACTTCCTCACCGTAAGTGGTAAAGATGCGTAGAGCTTGATGAGAAACTTGTCATTTTCTGATTCATCAATTCCTCTTCCTACGAATCCATGAAGAAACTGCTACTTTCACATGTCCAACCTGTAAACTTTGAAGCAGTTGAATGAGCTAAATTTCATAAGCTCATGAGAATAGAAAACCAGGATATCAGACAATTTATTCTAGAAATTCAGACTCAAGCAGTTCAGTGTCATTTCGAAGACCAGTTACACACTCAACTCCGTGACCGGTTGATTGCTGGGATAAATTTGCGTGATCTGCAACGGAGGCTTTTACTACTTCCGAATTTCACTTTCCAGTCAGCTAGAACACTATGCGAACAGTATCAGGGTGTCAAGGCTGTTCTGAACGATGAACCGATGGTTTTATACAACAACAACGTGAGACGATCAGAAGGTCAGCAAAGACGGCTGTCTGGAAAAGTGAATACTGGAAATGCAATTAATGATAATCACCCTATGCCTGATCCAAATGCTATCTTTCAGTGGAACGACTGTGAGCCATGTCGTAGCAAGCACGTTCAATTCGTTTGACATAGTTCAAAGTCTTCTTTTACACATTCCAGTTGTGACGATGAGAACTTGAGTTCCGACCTACAATCCATTGCTCTTACTGTGGTTTCTACTAATTCCGTTGATTCTACACACCATACAACACAATCGATCACCGTTAGTGGTATTCTCCAGCATTCTTTCATTGTTGACACTAGTTGTATTGAATCCGTCATTTCTGTCGTTTGCATGAAGCGCCTGGAACCTTTTGTTATCTTGAAACTTGCCAACATGTCTGATAGGGGTATTACTGGACATGTTTCACCTATTCTTAGCAAATGTGAACTTTTACTCACAGATGTGCAGTCCGTCGCTTATTCATGTTCAATCATTGCTGTCAACCCTGGTTCGTCTATTTTGGTCTTAAGTGTGTACAGATTCTGAAGCTGTCTCTTATATTGTCTGTTAACTCTTCTGAGACTGAAAGTTTCGTTTTTGAGTCTGTTTCAGATTTGCAGTCAGTTACTGAAAGAGTATCTGCAGTTGACCCGGCGCAGACAAGAACTCCTGAACGTGTAAAGAGGAGGCAACGTAACCACTACTGCCCGGACTTTAATTTGAACTGCGAAGAATGTGGTTATTGTCACTAAACCTATTTCTCATCACTGTTGTTTCATTACATTGCTGACTATAAGTTGTACAATTGCGCTCGTGAGATAAATTACCTGCTTTGCCTAGTTCGGCTATTATTACTATTGCGTCGAAGTTAACTACTTCATTACTGTATTTCTGGAACCATCACACTTCTGTTCCACAGAAATGTCTCCCAATGTTTAAATTCATTACTCACTCATGTGCTCATCACTTAATTCAAGGAACATCACAAGAGTGGCCAGTTCCAATTTTCTTATTCATGTACAGTTGACAATATCGAGATAATGTCAGTTGATGTATGTAAATGATTCGATTTCTGTAACAGACGTTAGTCAAAGGACCCACTCAAGGACCTTTTCTTGTCTGCACATTGCAACAGTGCGGTTAACAGCTGTCTTTTCACCCATACACATCCGTCGCTGCTTCAACAATAGTAAATTAACAGAGGAAGTAAAGTGCCATTGTGGTAACAGGGATGAAAGTTTATCTCATTCCTGTGCTCTTACCCACTCTGATGGATGTAAGCAAAATAACATAGTAATTGCTTTAACATTTCGTAACGGAAAGGCAAGAATCTCTCTACCCTAACAGAACCTCATTTACTCAAGGCTAGTTCATGTGTTAAAGCCGGCATTTCTATAGTCAATGACGATGCAAGTTTTACTTTCGATTTGGCTACTTGTGGATGGTACAAAAAATAAGTCAAAGTCAAATCCAGGAAGGAGGAATGCGGTTTTAAATAAAAGGCGTAATGATGTTCTGGTTTTTCGTTCCTAAATTTTTCTTTTTGCTTAATTTTTGCGAAGACCATCTGTGACAATCAACACAAGATTCATATATCGACTAGTACAAGTTTAAATAAATGTGACATCTCAGACATTTTTGTAAAACCTATTCAAGGCTCCCTCAAAATATTCCCTCCATATACGAGGTGCCCAGTAAATTGCAAAAGACGTTTACTCCCGATGCGGTGACTCGACAGTGTATGGTGCATTGCATGAGTTATAAGATGAACTCACGTTTTTTTATTTAAACCTGGACATCATACCCGTTCTTGGGGAATTGTACATATTTCCACATTTGAGATGTGTATCCATTTTGTTAAGGAACTGGGTAACGTTACACTGGAATTCATCATCCCTATGTCACAGTTGCATCATTTTGAGAATATATATATATATATACAAGGGACAATTATGATATTATCATATTAACGCCTGTCCTAAATAGATTGTTCTTGGTAGCGGTGTTTTACAAGCTGTCGTTGTTGCTTAGGCTTCCAAGTTGACCAGTGCCACAGATGTCTGCAGAATTCCTATATAGATCCCAAATAGGTTCAGAAAAGTGTGGACTAAGACTGTTGTTACAAAGCATTCCTAGCCAAGTGAATTTCGTGAACAAAATCGAATATGGTGTGTGATGTTTTCTTTCGGTTTGTTAATTACGAAAATCAATGCAACGTTTTCGTTGACCAGCGGCAGCAACCATGAAAAGATTGACAACATATAATCCGGTATGTATCGTTTTATTGTGGTGCTACATTTCGACAATTAACTGACCAAAACAGGAGTAGCTTCATCTAGGTTCAATTTCGACGTCGAAACGTTAGGTCAAGTTAATGACTTCAATGCTCAAAGAGTTTAGTCATTCACGAACCCAATGTTTGACTTCTCTGATCAGATTGAAAGACTGCCCACATTAAATAAAGTCGAAGTGGTATAAAGCAATTTAGGAATAATATAAGACAGTAATTTTGTTTACAAAAACGCCCAAAAATTCCTTTTTAGTGACTTTTAAACAAAACTATAAAAAAATCTGTGAACCAAAACGTCTTTAACTGCGTGGAAACGATTCTCATCGCAGTCTAACGGCAATAAGAGAACATCTCTGAATTCGCATTGGGTTTCGCACATCATATACTCATCTGAAAGGATCGTTTCACGCCGAACAACAGCACTACTTTACCGAACACTTTTCTTTGTTGTCAACCACATTTTGCTTGTTTATACTCCAGATTTTAGTCATGTTCGTCTGCCTAATTGTTTAAGTAATAGATTACGCTCAGCAAGCATTTGATTCAATGTGCAATTATACTGATGATTATTTTTGACAGAGCAGACAGTTAACGGTTTTATATTCTGATCCGGCGACCGAAGATATGGCTGACGATAATCCAGGAGGCACTCCTACGCAGTGCACTTGACTTTGAAGATTAGCGAATAAACCTTACGTCAAAACGGTGTTTGAAGTAAATAACATCCGACCATCTATTCTGTACAACTGAGAGACAGTTTTAACGAAAGAGCCCCATATTTCGTATCAAGTTTAAACTGAGGTATACGCCACATTTCTACCTCCAGTCCTCCACAGGCACAGCAGTTGGTGCGAAGAGTTAGTTTTCCGTTGTAATTGATTACTGCGGTTGCCGGTAGCTGGTGTTATTATTGAAAAGTTTACAGAATTTGGCATCTAATTTATCATTTTCCTTAGGGTTAAGCTATAATCGCTGAACAAAGAAAGTTAAGCAAACCTAACAGAAACACTTTGAATAGAAGAATCTGAGTGAATAACAGGACAACTTCTACTGTGGTTATCTGTTCGAAATTATCTGGTGACAAAACAGAATGAACAAGATACACAGTTGACACCATCCGAAACGGATTAGCCGGTCACAGTGACTGAAGCCAAAGGACGCCTGTGCTTTGAACTACCACCCAAAGTGACTTGCGCTGCACTACTTGTGGTTCCACTCACACAAAATGTGTCCAATGTAAACCCGATGGAATAAGATCAGTAGGTGTGTGAGGGAGGCCTTTGTGTTCGACCGGTCAATGCTGGTTAGCCAATTGAATGGCTAGCACGAAAAGGAAACCCTTATCTCTTGAAAAATAAACAGAGGGAGACTGCAATGACAAGATGTATACTAGGAAAAAATATATATATAATGCAATACAAGAAGCTTTTAAGCGTACGAATGCATGTTAGTGCATTCTAGAGGGGATAAAGTTGAAAAACAAAATTCAAGGTTGAACTACGGAAAGATCAGGCAAACGATTCATCATTCAATACACCAACAGAGCTCAAGAAAGAAATTGGTAGAAGACCGCAGCGCTCAAGTTTCTTGTCTTGGTCGATACAATAATTATCAAAATTAGAATGGATACGTTGATATGACGTACTCGTTGTCCCTTCGCCGACGATGTACTATGAGTACGCTAGTGACCTACTAATCCCAAACGGCCGGCGCATTCGCGGCCGCACACATCGCAGCGCCATATAGTCATGTCGCCACCACCTATGGCACCGATGGTTCCCTTGCGTACCGCGCGCTTTCGTTCTCGGCCGCGCAATAACTGCTCGTTGAACTCACGGACGCCCGTCCAAATCGTATTCCACCAGGCAGTCCGGTTCAGCGGTAAGTCTTTCCAGCATCTACAATCAATTTTACAACGTGAAAGACTTACCTGCACAGCATCCTGGTATCTCAGTCTCTGGTCACCAGGATTTCGCTTACCTGATCTCAGTTGTCCATACAGCAGCTGCCTTGTATTACGGTCATCGCCCATCTGACAGACGTGACCCAGCCAACAAAGCTGATTCAACATCAGTAGGGCTTCCATCCCATTCATGTCCGCTCAGCGCAGTACTTCAGTGTTCGGAACCATGTCCGATCGCCAAAAACCCAAGATGCGTCTCAGACATTGCAAATTAAAGCGTCTGAGATAGCGCAAAGTCCGCTGATGCAATGTCCACGTTTCACTGCCGTACAGCATTATACACAGTACCATTGAGCGGCAAACAAAGAGATTAATGCTTAGCTTCAGGCTGTGTTTCTTCCAAACATGTCTTCTGAGACGTTCAAAAGCAGTACTAGCCTTTGCCACACGAGCTCTCAACTCGCGGTCCGTGTACAAATCGGTGGACAAATTGCTACCCAAGTAGCAGAAATCTGTGCAGCTTTCGGCAACGTTTCCGTTAACATGGATTTGGGGCGGAGGTGTACGGATAGCATCTCCACCAGGGGAAGGCTGAAAAAGAGAAAATGTCTTACCTGTGTTGATATCCAGTCCAAACTTGGATGCCGCGGTCGCGAAAGTGATGGCCAGTCGCTGTAATTCGTCTTCGCTACGTGCGAACAGCGCACTGTCATCTGCGAACAGAAGCATGCGCATCGTTAAAGTATGTTACCGGGTTGGAGCGCCGAAACGTCGAATATTCAGTAGGTTCCCTCATTACCGTCCCCCCCAGAGTCATGAAAAATAACTGTTAGCATGACGGTCAAATATAAACTAAATATGGATGAACCTGGACACAATCCTGCTTCTCGCTAGTGACAAAGTCAAAATCACCAGAGGTGAATCCACACGATCGCACCTTCGCCCTCATGTCCATATGCAACAATCCGAACAAATTGCCGAACTTACCTGGACATCCAAGCTTACCAAGCACCATCCACAGCGTCTCGCGGCTCATGAAATCGAACGTCATGGTGAAGTCTACGAAGAGGACATACGGGGGCTGGTTCCGTTTCCGGCACTTCTCCTGAACCTGTCGAGCAGTGAACACCAAGTCGATCATACTGCGACTTGCCAGGAATCCGCATTGCTCTTCGGGAACATTGGTTTCCAAGACACTCGCATTCAATCGGTTCAGAAGGATTCTGGCAAGCACCTTGCCTGCGCAGCTCAGCAGACTGATGCCCCGATAGATGTTAGGGCATTGCTTACTACTTTTACCTTTTAGCAAAGGTACTGTGACAGCATCCGTGAAATCTTGTGGCATCACCTCCTGCTCCCAGATGGAGTGAACCAGCTGGAGCAGTGCACGTTCCATCGCCGGCCCGCCATTCTTCAGGATGTCGCCTGGCAATCCATCTTCGCCTGCAGCCTTCCCGTTGCGGAGTTGACTAATCACTCTCTGCAATTCTAGTAAATCAGGAGCGAGAGCAAGTGAAGGCTTGATGGCCTGCTGCGGCAGGCTATTAACGGTCACCCAATCAATGGTAGCAGGACGATTTAGTAGACTAACAAAGTGTTTGTGCCAGACCTTCATGATGTCCTCTGGCTGGGTGCACAAACAGGCGATGTTCACGTCTACCAGTGCTTTAGTAGACAGAATAGATGAGCCGAATATCGCTTTGAGCAAATCGTAGAACTCCCTATGCTGCCGACGATCTGCGAAACCCTGCATCCGCTCACCCTGCTTCATTGACCAGTTGTCCTTGATTCCGCGAACACGCTCGGCCAGTTGATGGCGGCTACTTCGGAACGTGGCCTTCTTCGCTTCATTGCCCGGGTCCACTGTGGAGGCAGCAAACTCGGTATTCTCCTCCAGTACCAGTAACCACATTGTTGTCGTCGAACCAGTCCGGACGTTTCTGGCGTTTGACACCAATCGTTTTGGTGGCTGCCGTCGTGATCCGTTCCTTGATGAAATGCCACATACCCTCAGGGGTAGTGGATACAGGAACGCCGTGCAAACGGGCGGCAACTGTACCTTGGAAAGCAGTCTTCATCTCGCAGTTCTCCAGTCGTTTGATATCCAACTTCTGCCGTTGTCCGGAAGATCTACAATGGACAGACTTGCGTACATGGACAAATAATTTAGTCTTGACCAGTCTATGACCGGTGCTACATTCAGCATTGCGCATCACTCGCGTGATACGCACCTCAGGAATGTCGCGCTGTCTCACAATCACGTAGTCAAGCAAGTGGTGATGACCGCTTCGTGGATGGGTCCACGTCGTAATGTCGCTCGCATCCAGCTGTAATCGGGTGTTTGTGACAGATAGTTCGTGAGTAGCACACAGGCGGAGCAGACGATCACCGTTCTCGTTCACTGAACCAATGCCGTAGGGTCCGAGGACTCCCGGCCAAGCTACCGAGTCGCGCCCGACTCGAGTGTTCAAGTCACCCAAAACAAACAGTCGAACAGTCATCGACACCGACCGGATTGTGGTGGACAGTTAATCATAGAATTGGTCCTTTGTATCATCAGCGTGACACGTAGTCAGACCATAAACACTGATAAATGCGGCGTACTTGCCTCAACTGAGTCACAGGCGCATGGACGGCAATGCCATGCGGTTCGCCTATCACCAAAGCGTTGATGCAATCAGCGACTGCAAACCAGACACCATGCGCACAAGCACCTGCTTCCCGTAACTTACCTTCGTCCGCAAGCCTTGGCTCGCCCAAGTCAGCTACATCGACCCCATAGCGACGCAGTTCCATCGCGACCAGTACAGTGCGCCGTTCTGGCCTTCCTTTAGAGCTGCATCGATCCAGCTGCATGTGCACATTCCATGCTCCAACATAGTGTCTTGCGTCCCCGGGCCTGTTTCAAGTTGCAATTTGGGTTACTGAAACGTGAATGAACATTATCTGCTCGGGACTTAATATTCGGTGAGTGATTGGCAGTAGCATATTTTTGCCTACCCACCCTGCCATGTGCAGCAGATAGGGCAACCCGATTTATCCTATGCGACGGCCGATGCAGTATGGTATTTAGTTTTTGTTGTAAAGTCACGGTTTTTATCTGCTTAGAATACTGCCAGGACGCCCAGACCTAGACAGGAGAGCGATTAAGGCCCTCAAGCAAATCCCTTGGTTAAAAAGCCCGTACTGCATGGCAGCAGGTGACAAACAC
>JTDE01000683.1:93080-111893 GCA_014338405.1 Paragonimus skrjabini miyazakii
TGAACGCCTGAGCAACACACATACAGTTGTCGATTAACTCGACCAAAAGCAAGACAATGCAACTTCACTACTTCCACTTTACGGAATAGTATCTTAGAAGCGAGACGCTACCCATCAGCGTCTCACTGAATGGGGGGGGCTGGAAACACTAACGTCAAGCTAGATGGGTCCCTATACTGCAGCTCACTGGAAAGCCGGGCGGACAACAACTACTTACTTAACTCAGCGGACTAGTCAGTGTTCCCATAGTTACGTTTATATAGTTGCTAGACTGTCTTAAGTTTTGTCCAATCGTTGGTGAACTCGGTGAATAGTACCCGAAGCGGTAAGCGGTCAGCTGGCATATGGAGTGTGCGGCCCAACAGCCACAAATCACGTGTTTTTATTATTTCAGCAACTGAGTGCATATTTATAGCCTGGAGAAATAAGCCCTGATAAACAACTGCGTTCAACAAACGATCATCTCGTTTGTTGTAGACCAAGTGACGTATAGAATGATGTCTAAATACAGCGTGTTTCGCCACGAGCCGGACATATTTGTGACTAACAAACCAAAATAGATCGTACGCAAATAAACATATTCACGGCGTTATGTGATAACAGAAAGAACCCCAATTTATAAATTGAGAAGAGGAAGCAACTTAAACTACAAAACCATCAATTTAAACAATCAACATCAAGGTACCTCCGTCATGTAAATTCATGGCCACGTTGCAAGCGACAGCAACGTGGCATTTTCACAACAGCTTCCTTGAAGATATCTGTGTCCTTTTTAGTTAAGTATCTTGGCATCACAGAGTTCAGTCCAACAACTATTCTGATTAGTCGCTAGCTCCCCTAACGTCTTCAACCACATAAACCGTGTCACAAGGGTCCCGGCTTGAGAGTCTCACTTGATTTAAAGTAAATGACCTATTATCTTCACTTCAACACCCCGAACAAGAATTGATCCAGCACGTTATCTGCTTCTGTCAGCTACGGTACTGAAAAAAAGCACTACATAGACGACGTCAATCGCAACCGGAAGACGTTAGAAAACCCAGCTAATTACAAGTTAATAAATAACCGCTCAGCAAATAATGGCACTTGCAATCAGTATAAAGCAAAAGTGAAAAATGCATTCTGCAATCGCTGGTGAACCCTGAATAGGAACAGATAGTCGTCACAAATCGAGTAGGTTAATAGCACGGAAGAATAAAAACAGAGAGGACAACAACAGCTTCAAAAACAGTCAATCACCATAAAATGAGGTGATCAGGTCAGACACCAAATCACACAATGTACGAAACGTCATAACCTACCCGTATCAAATCATATTTTATTTCTACTGCTGTCAAAACAAAAGACTGATCAACATGTGATTTGTTTCCATTGCAGAATGAGGTCAGTAGAGCGGACTTCAGCTATGTAAACAGCGGCTAAATTGCGAAAGCCAAACTCATCCTGGATTCCTCAAAAGGTTACAACACTGAAAGAGGTTTTGGGTGTTTAGTTCGCGTTAGAGTAACAACGCCGTATTTCAAGATATCAATCATGGATTCTTTTTGTAATTTTTTACTCAACAAACACTTACTATGTGGATCGCAGGTGGCAAACACTGTCTGTTTTAGGCAAACCCATGAAAAGGGTCAGCCAAGACATATGGTTGAATATGATTATGAGGTAAAGTAGGAAAAAACTTCATCGGAGGGACCAAGAATATAACACGTTGGTGCTAATTCTAAGTTTTCTGTAACACTTACTAGGGGGTGATGATACATTGAACCCATATTTTCTGAAGTCGGCCCTAGTTTTTGCATTATATCTGCAGGGAGCAAGATTATACGGTAGTATGATCTATAAGCTGCAGGGCGGAAGTTGATCAACATTTTTCTGAAAAACATACATATGGGATTTTTCACATGAACAAGAGAACACAATAGGATCGACGAATATTGATTTAGAAGTCTATCCGAAGACTGTGTAACAAGAATGGCAATAAGAAGACAGTAGTGTAGTGCATTACAGTGAATCGCAATAATAAATATTGCTTCTGATCCATAACACTATATTATATTATGCTTTAAGACAAATCCTATATAAGTTTCAGTATAAATGCTAGGCTGAATATTAATAGAGAATGGATAATCTGGTAGAATTTGCATAACACTTCGTGACAATGGCCTTTTTGTCTTAAGGAGCAAACTGTGGAAGTTACTAAATGCCGAAATTACTTTGCCAATCCAATTATGGACAGCAATGTGGTGTTTACATTATTATTTCTCCTGTGACGTGCAGTGTAATACAGGACTTGTAATGCATTCGTTATTTAACAATACTCAGCTTAGCAGATATGTGTATGAATGCAAAAGACGAATCTTCAGCGATATTCCCCGGTTTTAATGCATGTACTTTGTAGTTGTCTTCTTGACTGGGCACATAACTGACATATTTCTTATACATTTTTTTTGTGTATGCACTAATAACACACTGTATTTCATACCTCAGCGTGTTTCAAAGTTTTATGACATTTTGCTCTGCATTCCGAACGGTAACTTGACCTCTGTGAACATATATGTTTATACATTGTGAGCCCGATACGGTCGATAGGTCCGGCTTATCGGACACAGCTGGTGTACGTATCATCCACCCATCTACAAATGCACATATTAACCTGCTCATGATCTGGAACTGTTTTTACCAGGAACATTGCCGAACCAAAAAGCCATCAGGTCCTCTTACACGTGATTAGATTATTAGAGGTATGAAAAGAGAATTACGCGAGACATCGTGCCGGGACTCAGTTAAACGGTACACGGTCGTACCGAGCGGATTTGTGCCTCCGGGACTTGTACAGCTTCATCTAGCAAGGAAATTACAAGTTAAATTTTGCCATCACATCACGCCCGACAACCGTCCGCTGACATAGTACGTCTACAACTATCATTTTCACTGTGCTATTAAGATTCTGATAAGTCCAAACATTTTGTTATCTATTTTGGTATCCGCCTACGTTTGTTATACTGCTATTTACGTGTTATGTATGTATTTTTACTGTCGCTGTTATCTTTGGATTTTAACTAAATTTTGCGCCATTAACGTTAACTGGTCCCGTTTCCATATGATCAAGTAACAGAAGTGGGTTAGTGCGGCATTTCAAACGGAAGCGATGCATGACTCCCATTCATTCCACCATGTGTAGTGAGACATGATATAGATGACTGATTCCAGCAGACAAAAAATCTGGCTAGTCAGAAATATCAGATAACTTTATCGATGGTTCAAGTAAAAGGCGGCCGAACAGTGATGTACTATGATCTACATGATCAAACTGTATAAACAACAAATGCAACACAAGTAATCATAGCATTAACGTCAGGTTGGAAATCAGGTAGCATTGGTAGATCAAAAGTTCGCATTACGAACCAACAAATTTTACGACTGTCAATGACGTTGACATAAACGATCACGGTGCGTAGGTTGTAAGAACCGTCCAAGTAGCTGCGCAAATTAAACAGAGAATAAAAACGTACACTGCCCAATCAGGGTTGAGACGATATATAGAGGAACCAATCTGAAGTGGCAGTAGCAGCAATAACGAGGGATTGGGAAAACTTGCGAAAGGCGAAAGTAAAAAACCGTCATCGAATTGACGATTCCAATACAACACGAAGTGAGTGGCTTTTATTTCAGCAAGAAACTCATTTTCTGAAAAAAGAAATATTCCCCAACAAAGCCAAGCAAAATATTGTCCAATTTTACCAAACAAGCAGCCAACCATTGAAAAGGTGCATAATGGATAAGTATTTCTTTTAAATACAGCACTAGTTTCCACTAGAAATAGTTTTGGTCGGAGGCCACTGATTGTTTGATTTCTCCAGCGGGCTTCAGAACGCCATGCAGATTGTTAATGCACTTTCAATTAGATTCATCCAACTGTGTATCGAAATTAACTAAAACTACATGCTCTACCGTTCGATGATCACGCTGCGATAAGATCAATGAACTACATACTCGTCTTATACAGACGTGCGCGCATACAACCACACATTCACTATGACTTCAACATCCACCTGAGTAGTGAGCGATCATGTGGCTCACTTATACTTGAATTGTTGTGTGGCCACTGTGTTAAGGTCTCTCTCAGCGGTCAGTTTAGGCACGACACCCAAACAGTAGAACAATTTTTTGACATCGACGCCGCTCACTAAGCGGAACATGGCCGGAAGCTTTTCATCGGGCAATTGTTTTTAATACACTTTTCTAAATACTCTGTTTTTTCCACAAAGGCTTTGTACTCATCTTTCATCTTTTGCTGAACACCTCGGGTGAAAACAAGAATTACCTGGGATGCTAATAATCAGTCTGTGGGCTTGCGCGTTTGTTTTCTCTCACACCGATGTAGGCCCGATGACTTGATGTTTTCTGTCAATATTTACTTTCCGGGTGAATAATACACGAAAAGATCTCGGTTCAACATGCCTCATTAGACTATACACTGTTAATATGATCCACGTGCACTGCCTCACCCACTGGCTACGTGATATCGGATGATCACAGGTATTTGGATACAGCGAAAGCAGTTGTGAATGGAAATGTTTAATATGAGCTCACATCTTCATTTCTTATTAAAAAGCTCTTCTGGACCACAAGATTTCTTCGCTATAGTGACCTGATCTACGTTCCCAATATTGACACACTATTATATATCATTTGTATTGCATTATAAAAATAAAAAGTTGCATTTACCTAGAACTAAGTTTGTCATAGACTGCGTTGAAAGACCGAATAAGCTTAAACACCTTTTGAAAGTAATCGACAGAAGAAACAGGTGGACAGTCTCGGATGCGTGAAAAAACTGTGTTAACTTCTATATAGAACCCATTTGTTCAAGTCCAGAAATTCAAGAGTCCCGAAACATACAAATAATATTTGTAGAAACTCTTCACATAATGAGTACTACACGTAACACATCGGCACAGTGTCATATAAAATTGGAATACACATATGCTTGCCACAGTAGTGATAAAGGTGATGTAAAACGCGGGTTGACTTTTGTTCCCTTGTTGAATGCATTAGAATGCAGTGGGTATTCAATCCAAGTCGTTTACTACCTGATTTTGTATACGTTGATTGAGGCCGTACTGGCGTTGTGATTAACCAGCATCGGTGAAAACATATTCAGATTATTCTACTTGTGAGGAATGATAACATTCTGCATCCCGTCTCGTGTGCTCTCCAGTTGAGTCGAAATCACACGTTAGGTATACGTAAGCTCCGTTTGGACATCACCCACAATTGATCGCAGATGTCGCATTCCCATAGACTATCTAGTCGGTCCCTTTCGAAAAGAAGCACTAGACTCGAGTTTCGCTCTCATTAGAGCTCGTCAGTAGTGCATATCCTCGCCAATGCCCGGACTAGAACCACGGACACGCTGTTCATGAGGCAACCGTGTTTACCACTGCGCCATTGACCTCACGTTAGGCAGGTCGTCTCGATAGGAAGTAGTTAGTCTGTTAACTCCAATCGATAATCACGCGATTAGGACTTCCTAGACAGGTCGAAACCTCTGATCTCACTAAATTCACAAGCGAAAGTGATTGAGTGTTTACACATGATAATTCGGTCGTGTCTAATGTGAGGTCAATGGCGCAGTGGTAAACACGGTTGCCCCATGAATGCGTGGCGCGAGTTCTAGCCCAGGACGTGGTAAGGATGTGCACTACTGATAGCTCCAATGAGAGCAAAACTCAAGTCTAGTGTTTCTTTTCAAAAGGGGCCGACTAAAAGGATTATGGGGATGAGACAGCTGCGATCAACTGTGGGTGACGTTTAACTTGAAATTAACCGAATTCCCGACTACTCATCAGTATTATACTTAAGTGGCCATAATAAGTGAGTCCGAGTTATTTACACCACTACATTGAAAAAAATAAACACAATACACGGGAATGATCAAGCCAAACGCAAAAGCTGCCGTTGGCTGTGCCTGAAAAAGGAAGACGAAGCTACTGCTCATGATGTAGCAAGTTCAAACGTTGTGGATGATCGTGAAAATCGATCGACTGTAATTCAGCCCTCCGGTACTTTTACTAATGTTTCGGCTTGATAAACTAAAAGACTACTTTCAATCATGTTTTTCTCGTTCATTCTATTGAGATAATTATTTGTTAGCTATTTGTTTTTTACGAATCCGAATTCACATGAATCTTAGCTGTGGAGAGCACTACTTGAAAAGGGATTCAGAAACTGGACTATTTTGCTGTAAGGGTAATTGTTTATTCTGATTATGCACTGTCATAATTTTAACAGGTTGGAGTTAGAAATTATCTGTTTGCGTTTTGGTCTTTACGATCCAGATGATCGAGACTATGATTATCGTAGGTTTGTATGGAAAACAGCACTACGGTACAGCGGGACGCCTGCTCATTGGAGATTTGAGCACTTGCGTGAAAACAAATTGCACGTTTTGTTACTGTGCCATAGACAAGCAACATCGATACGTGGAAGCTTGATTAGAGCTGGATGTTCTATTGCCTCTCAAATAACACTGTTTAATGCTTTTGTTTCATTACTGTCGCCCCTGTTCATTATAATCAACTTGAATAAACGACTTTCGATTTTCGCTTGCTTTGGCGCTAGCAGTCAGTAGTTCTCAATAGACGATGTTGTTGAACGTAACCCTACCTCATGCACAGATATTCTGGTTGGTTGGGTTTCCGTCTGAATCGGTAGATTTCCTTTTTTCATACAGGTCCGCACAGGTTAGTAGAGCATTCTTCTAGGATATTCCACGTCATTGTTCAGGTGAGCGGCGACCCGAGCCACAGTACCGTCTGGTCAGGCTGATGGCTGCCATGATGATGATTATGATGATGATGATGATGACGATTATGATTATGATTATGACGATGATGATGATGATGATGATGACGGTGAAACAGGTTTGTCGATTGCAAGTTCATGCCAGCGCCTGTTTCTACCTTCTAAGTGGATTACCACCAAATTGTATCCGACATGCAGATCGCCATCAACATGTTTGACACTGTAGTTGGTGTCCTGTAGTCGAAGTGTTCAGCTTACCTAAATCCTTTGTAGTCAGGAAGCGCATTGGAGATGCATCTTTATTTTGTGTGTCTAAAGAATGACAAATCATCCCTTTTCATTAGTGGTATGTTTTTTCTTTGCTTCTTTCAGAGTTACCTTGGAATGCTCATTTGAATGTGATGACCAAGAAAGAATTCGATCAGTTCCAGTGTTACTTGCATCAAAACTGTAAATGTTTTATTCGGTTTGAGGATCAGCATTCATAATGGTTTGGTTGTTATATGTTGACAGACTTAGTTGAACGGTGTCATCATTTCTGCCACACTGAACACATTAATGCTCTTTTTCTTCAGCAAGTGGAACAGTGTATACGCTTGTTGAGAGAACTGAAACTAATATATTTGGATATTAGTATATGATTTCCAAGATGACTAAAAGGAGGTTGACATTTCGGGGTTGGAACATTCGTTTTGCTTATCAGGCAGTTGAAAAAATTTTCCGTTCCAAACGGTGTGTGTTCTAAGCAGACTCTCCTACATCGGTCATTCTGGCAGGTTCTATTGTCCATCATTAGGTCAACTTTGTCAATTAGATTCAATATGGATTTGAACCTTTGTGCATTTTCCGACACTACAAAGAAAAATATCCAAATAGTAAAGCTATGCTTAACTCTCCAAGTTTAATTTTCCTCGATGCAGAGACAAACAATCTTGAACTTGGGTGGGGAGTTGCAAACAAAGAAAGATATTGAAAGGATTTCTCACCAATTTCTGTTCAAAGAAAGCGGAGATTCCTTATAGCCGCATACCAAGTCTATGAGAGACATTCGGCTTAACAAACGGCGTGTGCATGGCGTGCACAACATATGGCCTGATTGTTATTGGCTTAAACTCGATGAGATTGGTGTGAAGTTGGCATGTTTCTTTGGCGTTTCTGGCTAATGGTACCAGTGAAGGAATCGGATTTACTTTCCGCGTATAATATATGCCTTTGGTAGCCCATTCTTCACTTGAAGCATTCTGAATTGTAATTCCCGGTAGAGTGCTATACATTTCACGCCTGGCATCAACTCCGGGAAATGTTTGCTCATTACAAAATCCGTAATGTTCACTTGTGGTTAAAAACAAATGGACTGCTCGAGTTTAACTAAACAATTCACTGGAGATATGGGGAAAAGTCTCCTTAAAAAGGCTACCTTCTGACTCTTTCACTTTGTTACGAGATCACAGTGTGTATCCTTTTTAAACAATACACTGGTATTTTCTCACTGGCAGTTATTAGCCTTGAGTAGAATAGATTAATACCATCTATACCTCCCAGTATAAATAAAGCTGCTCAGTCCACTGCTTTGCTTGCCTGTTTGTAATTGATGCTTCCGCTTCCGTATTTATCACTGTGGTCGTTTGCTCACCATTAATCAGTAATTCTAGTCCGTCCATACATCTCTGACAGCCTGCTGCTACCGCGGGGCTTGTTAGCACAGTGAAGAAAAAAAGGTCTCATTTCGTTTAACAGATAAAACCAACCTCGTCGAGATCGGTCGCATTCACCGTCTGCCAGTGCTTTGTTTTTTGGGCTTAATTTCAAACTTTTCACCGTTTTACGTGAGTGTTCATTCGTTTAACTAATAGCAGACCGCCATTTGCCTAACATCCTGTCGATAAACGTTATGCAGTTCTGAGTAATCGGTGAACACTTGTGATTCAACAGACCTCCTGTAATCCTTGCTGCACGTTCTAGACTAATCACGTTTTTACCAAATTTTCATGTACTATATCATCCGTTTGAATATCACCCACAATTGACCGCAGCTATCCCATCCCCATAGACTTTCCAGTCGGCCCATTTCGAAAAAAAGCACCAGCCTCGAGTTTCGCTCTCATTCAAGCTCGTCAGTAGTGCATATCATCGCCACTGCCGGGACTAGAACCACGGACACGCGGTTCATGAGGCAACCGTGTTTACCAATGCGTCACTGACCTCACGTTAGACACGACCGAATTATCATATGTGAACGCACAACCACTTTCGCTTGTGAGTAATGATCAGGTTGCCCGATCGTCCTGAAATAGAGACACAGTAACTGTTCTGTTAAATCCAATCGATAACCCTATCTCATTAAACCTGCTTCTTTCCGAAAGGGGCCGACTGGAAAGTCTATGGGAATGCGACAGCTGCAATCAATTGTGGGTGATGTTCAACGTGAAGTAACTAGGTGTCCAGCCTGTATCTAATGTTCCCCTTAATTGTCGTTCCTCTTTTCGGGTTGAACAATTGGAACTTTTTTCCTGTCTCATCTCTACAATGAAAATGTTCGATCATGCGTGTACTATTATGCAATCGGAAACTGTTGGGGTGGATATTGAAACAAATTGATTGGTGTTCTGGACAAGAAACTGCTATTTAATGTAAGCAGCCGCTGTCTGTTCATCCGACCGACAAACCAAGTGACTGCTGGATGAATACTATCACTCTGGTTTTCACGCTTCGTTGGTTAGTAGACAAGCCCGGTCTCAATACGAACAGATGGACAAAAGCCCTGAGGACAAAACTGTGCTATCATTAGTGAACAGTAGCCAAAATGGAGAAACGAAAGAAATTCCCCATCGGTCCATATGTGGTTTGAAAACTCTATCCAGAGCTTCAGTGAATAAAACCACCAGCGATAATTAACATTTAATTAAACGTGACTACGTCATCACCTTATGATTATTAACGTCGAAATTTTGCCTGAAAAATGGTTTCCAAAACTAATTGAATATAATCAAGGGGAATTGTTAAAGATCGTTATATGAGGTTGCGGATATGGAGGACGACTAAAATTACTCCATAATCTTTTCAGCAAATATTGGTTACTGATGAACAGATGGGTACCTTGGTTGTCACGAACTGAATAACACATATCGCTGATCTCAGCTTTCGCAATCCTGTACATGTCTTAGTGAAGTCCTTTCGAAAAAACAGTTTCGTTGCTTTGAAAACTTAAGACATTTCGTTCCGTTAGAAAGTATGAACAAGACAACTAGAACAAAAAGAAGGGTTGACGCAAGCATTTTGTATTGACCAACGGGTACCAAGTTTACATTAACTTGGGATGATTGTTTATATTAAATCGTTAGGGAGTTGGTACGGATAGTTAGTCTGTTGGTCAGGAGAGGCCACTAAATCCAGGGCAGGGTCAAGTTCACGAACAAATCTCCCTGAATACACAGGGCCGGTTTCAGTCGATTTGCATCGCGCGCCTCAGTAAACCACAGGAACGTTTGAATGGAATAACTTGATACGATTCTGAGTTTTAAAAATTGGTTTGGCAGTGTGAGCAGTGATCAGGAGGGTTTTGTGACTGCGGACGTTGGTTGTTTGTGTGTTTCAGCAGCATTGTCACTGTTGCCTACGGTGGGGTTCTGAACCTATTTGGGCAAATTTTCCTTCACTCCGGAGATCAAACAACTCTCGGTTCTGTCTATCTAACTTTTTTGCAGTTACATGAAAATTGATTGACACAAGGTCAGGTGGTACTGACAAGCTGATCTCCTTTGATTGAAGAGACAGGCAGTTTCTGGACCCGAGCTAGCACACAAAATTCGGCTACGTTAAATGTTCGTTTAATTGAGTTCACTGATGTTTACATTCTTTGATGCACGCTGTAAACACCGTTAAAAGAAAATTCTATATGAACCTTTTTCTTTCTCACATGTACCACCTGTTCGAATGGTGATTTCAGTTTACTGTGTTTTTCGATCAATCTTTTTGGATAACTGATCGATGGTAATACCGTCGTATTCAAGTCTTATTCCATTGCAAGACTATCCAATGTACATCTTCGTCTTGCTCGTGCAAGTAGTGTACTTACCAGTGTGCGTTTGTGTTGGACCGGTGTAAAACTGCTAAAGTTCATATACTGACAGGACCACGTAAATTTCCTATTGATAGCTCTTTTAGTAGAACCATCTTCCCGGCGATTTATGAATATATCTAGAAACGGCAAACAATTATCAGCCTAAAATTTGCAAGTTGCTTTTAAGCGCTACACTAGGTTATCTATTACCTGTTTGGAAAGACTGGATACTAGTGTATTGTCAACGTAGCGTTTTGTGGCATGACAGATTTGTTGTATCTGCGGCTAACTCCTGCTCAATCCCTAAAGGACTTTCTATGGCCACTCCATCTATTTGGCTGTAGCGCCAATCAGTAAAACAGAAGCTGGCGTTATCAGTGCGCAAGATCTCCCTCAGAATATCGCTAGACAGAAGGGGAGTAATTTGGCTCGTTTCGAAGAGCTCGCAATATAATCAATTGTCTCGTGTAGTGAGACATTCGTGAACAGTGAGTGAACGTCTACGGAGCACATCAACGCAATAGCAGGATTGATTTTGTCTAAGTCATTGATCAACTCAGAAGAATATCAGAATGTGCAAAACCTCATGTCTTAATGAAGATAAGATGGCGACTAACCAGCACGCCAATTTGTAATGCAGAGAATTATTCGTTGCCAGGATAGGTTTAAGAGGCATTCGTGACTTGTGTGTTTGAGGGAGGCCGTAGAGCTTAGGTCGTCGATTTGTGCGCAGTTGCAAGAGAAGCTGAAGATGCCGTCCTATGCGATCTTCTATTTAAGTGACATTGTCCACTCTGTTTATTCGTTGAAGCATTGACCATATAACAATGACAGCACCTTTTGCACATACGCATCACCTGTCTGAAATAACTTCACCAAAACGCTATCACAAAGCTTTCACAGATCAATCACTTAAAATCTTCATGTGGACTTGAATAGAAATTGTAGTAAAACTTGTGCTAGATAAGGGCAAATAGGTGAGCTGGTCAATTTCAAATGGAATAATTAAACTTGTGTAAAACAGTGACGAAACCGCTCCGAAACTTCCAAATTCCTCTTACCCTTTTGATATATGAACCTTTGACTAGGACAGAAGCTATCAACACATTAAAAATTTCATGTGATTATTCTCTAAGTTGCCGTAATAAGCATTTCACTTGAATAAAGCTAAACAGATCAAATCCGTCGCCGGAGATTGTCCTATTACTCCCATTTGTTTTGTTCTCAGGAAAACAACTTCACAAAGCATTTCTATCCCATATGGTTGCAATAACCCACTTTCAAAAATGCTATCAGTTGTTAAGTTCAGTATAATTTACATTCAGCGATTCAGCGATTGATACACGGGTTCGAGGCAGAGGCCCAATGGTCCCGGATCCAGTCGGTTTTTCTTGTTCAATGTCAAGCGGGCGTCTGTTGGTCTGAAAGGCATTCAGTGAAAACAGGGTGTAGCACCGCTCTTGGGAGTTACAGTAAATATCAAAAACTAAACTAAGATTACTAGCATAAAAGAAATTCAGGAAAATGAGAGTCAAGTAATGCTTTAAAGCGATCGGTAGAAGCGCTACTGATGACATCGTCAGACAGACTGTTCCAGAAGTTAACAATCCTGTAGGAAAAACTGCTGTCTAAGAAAGGTCCGAGGACGAAGCTTGAAAAGCTTCATGTTATGTCCTCGCCGACCGTCGTCATTCGCTACAGTGAAGAACTGATCAACGAGGCCTACTCTAAAGACGAAGTGTGTGAAAATTAAATCACCGCGGAGCCGTCGAAATTCAAATAGAAAGTTGTTTCAAATTTATCCGTCCGTAAGTACTTATCCGATTTCTCAACTAGGGAGTAGTTTTGATAATACGCGTTGCTAAACATATTTGATTTATTAGACTGGTTATCGTGATGAGATGAGTCAAAAACCAAATACGAAACAGATTACCTCAGAAACATCTCTGTCATCAAATTCAACCAAATACTTGTTAAAGCTGTGTAGGATGTTTGGGTATTTGTAATCAAACTCTGTGTTGAGATGACTCCTCCGTTATACATGCTACAACCTAGCACTCGATTATACAGCTTGATTAAAAAACCTGACAAGAAAAACATTTGATCAACGGTATTTGTTGCGAATGAGACAACAAATGTACCACAGAGACACCGAATATATATGATGAAAAATCAACATACTAAGCAGTCAGGACAACCTGCGGATCAGATGCAGAAACTGCGTAAGACATTCGTGATGTTAGAACGTAACAGGTTATGAGGTATCAAATAACGCGAACCGAAACTATTGTTCATATGGATTACGGGCGCTGGTTTGCACAACTGTATTCTGACTAACTAGTTTGAGACGCTACCGTCAACCCGACGCTGAACGCGTCTGAGAAAACGTAAACAGAAGATTTCACATTCGAACCCAGTTGACCACCGAGTCACCTGTGTCATATTGAAATCATCAAATGATCCAGGAGATCGACTGCCCAAGGAGAATCTCACGATCATTTCTCGCCGGAATTTACCACCATCATTTCAAAGCATTAAAATTGAATTGTCTAGATTTATCTTAGAAGATTTGATAAATTAGAAGAGACCCATTTGTAAAGAATCTATGCTCCGACTGGATTCGAACCAGTGATCGTATGGTTGCCAGTTTTGTTTCTTGAAAGGCAAATGGTTCGGCCAGACCATCTTATTGCCAATGGTGAGGTGGTGGGTGCACGTAATCATGTCAGTCCGCTTACGAAATTTTGCAAATGTGCAACAATTATACTGACTTGTTTCCTTCAGGTACTTCTGAACAAATGTAAGTTTGACCCAAGTTCCTGTAACACAGATTCAATCAAGTAACTATCTGACCACTTCTTTTGTGAGTCCGCGAACACCCTGACATTTCGGTAATTTAATGGTCTGGCAAAGTCCTTATGCACACTACTGTACGACTTCTCATGCACTGAATTGAGACTTAGATCTTAATATTCACCCAGAACAGCCTGTACTGAGTTACTTGATGTGGAACTTCACCTGAAGCCAATGCACGTAAATACCAGTCAGTGTATTTATCATAATGTTGTCGGGGTGGCCACATAACTATATTATGTAGAAGAACCAGTTGTACGATCTTCCGGGAAGACGTTGAGCAACGCGTATCAATAAACCAACGATCCCAAATGGTCAAAACATTATTTGTTCACAATGCCACGGTACTATTGAACAAATGATCAAAGTTAATAACTAGACAACCTCAACAGTTTCGATCGACGGATCGTTTCCGGGAGATAATTACAATTTGATGCAAAATAGGCTAAAGATGAAGTATAAGCACATAATGTGACATTCATACCCAACAGAGTTCTTCCGAGCAGTCAACAGATTCATAATCAATGGGGACGAGGCGAGCACCAAAAAGGTGATGCACGCACCACTTAAGCAAAGTACAAAAGGCAACAAGTGGCTATTCGCACAACTGTCAATTGACGCGATAAAACAAAAACATCTAGGTAAAGGCCAATTAACGGTCAGAAACGGAGGCGGTAGAATGTACAGGGGTAAACGTTTTGGGGGGAATTGGGTTGGGTCGGATTTTCACACGATTGTGCTTCGAAATTCGATACACCAGTGTTCTTACTAGAGGTGAGAATGTCGCACACTCAGGAAATAAACGTTGGGGATTGTGCGCCCAAACACTACAGAATAACGAATTGTTGGTATAAACGTTGAAAGGAACTATATGCTATAATTGTGCTGGAAGCTATTCCTCAGAAAACTCACTTCATAATGAAGGTATTTCAGAACGAGGCCTGGTACATGAACAACCGGGGCTGATAAAATCAAGGTTTCCGGGTGAACAGGTCAGAACTACTTAATGTTCAATAATATATTAAAAGAACGAATGATACTGGAATAATGTAGAAATATTTAGTCGTTGTTCAGTAACTGAGACCTTCGTGAGGTTGATGTAGCAAGAAAAAGAACTCGTGATGAAGTTTCTAAATTTTACACCAAACATTTCTGGTTCAATGTGTTCGTGGATCCCTTTTGCGTATATATATCAAAAATACAACTGCCGACAGGGAATATGGGGGTGCAGTGTTTTACCGGACGTTTCCCTTTACAGAAAACGTGATGATGTTTAAATATCAAAGTAGTAGACCACAAGTTAAAATGTTCATAGAAAGTTGCGAAGACCAGAAAATTACAGGAAATGGAGTTTATTAATGAAAGCTGAATACCTTCAGAAACAAGTTTCCACACACAAATTCCATTTTATCAAACAGTCAAATAATGATTATTAGTGAATAAATTCATTTGGAACAACAGTTATTTAGAAAATTAAATTAAACGTGCGTGTTTTGCAATAGTTTATCAAACTATATTTTTCATGTCTGGTTAGAGAATACAGGAAATGATCAAAATGATTACTTCTGTTAGTAGGCGTTTAGTTATTGTAAAAACCAAGACAAATTAGTGCGCAGCAGGTTATATGTGCACTGTCACGTGACCTACGGCAACCACTGTTCAGCCGATCAAAATCGATCAGCTTAGTCATTACACATAGTATAACACTGATGTTCAAGCTGCCAAAACTACTATTAAGATGATTTCATAGAAACAGCATATAGGGATGCTTACCCACTATCGTTTTTGAATAGTGCTTGCATCACCGCGTTATGAAGACAACTCCGTTGAGTCTCAGTGTACCGACTAAGCGTTTACTGATTTGTATAAAAGTCAGATTAAATTTCATTGAAAGAGTGAACTTGTTAATTATTTATGCCGATGGTGCGAATTTTGAAATTTCCTTTTTCTAAAACTGTGGATTGATAACATTTGACTGCGCCAAATTACCTTTCAGATTTGATTATGGTCCTTGTGATTTGATAGGCTGGGCTGGCTTGTCATACGCTAAACTCTGTCTGGACGATGCTATCCGTTTTCCAGTGAGTAAGATAGAATCAAAGTAACAATACGCAGGTTGCAATCTTCTGCCAGTGGATAGTGGCGAGGGAAATGTTTGATTATAATAACATTCTATATGTAGCGATGTCGTGAACAGCGTGTCCAAATTTACTCGCGATCCTTTCTTTACTAGCATGCTAGTGAGTATCGTCTTGGTCTGTCAGTTGTATACAACCTGCGTCAGAAAAACACAACATCGTGTCAGTCATTGCGGTAGTGGTTATCAGTCTGGAAAACCTGTTGCGATAGAAAGACAACTCTCTGAGGCCTAAGGGTTGCATATATAAGATGACATTGTGAGCTGTATTACTTTACGACAGCAAAACTTGGCCGCTGAAGGTAGGATACGTGATCCGTCTCCAGATATTTGATATCTACGTTCCGTCGCTTAGGTTGGGTGGCACTGATAGTAAGTAACTGAGGATAAGAAGCTGGTTTTTGGTGGTGATTACTAATCGAAATTTCTTGTTCAACCCGACGAACGTTGAGTGGCACGTGCAACCAACGACGCCAACTATCAGAAGTCGCTGGAACCGTGGTACCACTGACATAAACAATATAGTTAATTACGAGAAACAAACCTCAATTCTAAATAACTGAAACAAGCTTTCCCCGAAATGAACTTGAAAAGACAAGCTAGTAGTGGCGTATTGCACGATCTTTGTTCGAATTGATTTCGGTGCCTCTTATCAAGTGCCCACTGCAGAAACGGAAATTACAAAGTATGCATAAAATTGTGACTTACGGAGCATGTTCTGTCCAGGTATGAGGAAAATAAGAAGAAATTCCCCAACACTACCAAGGTAGTGCTAATTTATTGAACAGTTCCTTTTGCACACACAATGGTGGCTTCAGACGTTTAATAGCAATTGCCTCGGCAAAGTGAAGTAAGCGAATGAGGCCAAAGGTCATTTACACAAGACATCGGCTTCGTCCATCGCGCGTCATGTGCTTGAGTCCACTCACGAGACTGGTAATCCGTCGGCGTTCTCAGTCATTATCACACACCGGAATAAACGCTTACTTCACTTTGCTGAGGCGATTGCTATTAAATGTCTGAAGCCGCCATTGTGTGTGCAAAAGGAACTGTTCATTAAATTAGCACTACCTTGGTAGTGTTGGGGAATTTCCTCTTATTTTCCTCATACCTGGACAGAACATGCTCCGTAAGTCACAATTTTATGCATATTTTGTAATTTTCATTTCTGCAGTATGCACTTGATAAGAGGCACCGAAATCAGTTCGAACAAAGATCGTGCAATAGATCACTACTAACTTGTCTTTTCAAACCTCAATTCTTTTGCATTCGCGGGATAAGATACAGTGTTTGGCCGCAATAGGTCATCAAAAGTCCAAAGTCACGGCAACTGCAAGCACAGGCGATCGACAGGCAAGGACGAACCGACGGAATGCGATCGGGTCGGTCTGACGTCTGTCTCAGTAGCCAGTCTTCAGGCAGACTGATTAGTTGGTGACAGTTTCACGGCGGTCCATAAGAAGGCCATATTCACAGGTGTGTGGTGGGTACGATTGACAGATAACAATGGGTGTGCGGGCAGATAAGTGAGAGTCAATAATTGAGGGAGGCGGGGTGCAGAAATTAGTACTTAAATGTCAAGGTTGCAAACAGCTGTTTTCGGTCATTCTCATCAGGCATATACAATTACAAGCGATTAATTGGACTTATATATAAAACAGGAGTATGGTTATACGCAACGTTAATAGAAACTGTGGATGACTTTCTACCCGGGTGGTGGCGGGTTTGTGTGTGTGTGTGTGGGTGTGTGTATTGTGCTTACATGAATCATGTGACCGGTGTGTGATCACCAGATGATTTCCCTAGATGTCATGTCATTGTTCACAAACGTGCCGCTTAAAGAAGCAATAGAATACTTATGTGACTACATAGAAGAAAATCAAATAGAAATTGGTATTCCGGTCGTAAGTTTGAAGGAACTGTTGTTGTTTGCACATCCAACGTCCAATTTCAGTTCATTGGTGAGATCTATAGACAGAAAGATGGGGTAGCTATGGGGTCCCCACTAGACACGTTGCTCGCAGACATTTTTATGGCCAAAGTGGAGCTGAATCAATTAGGACCCACAATTTCCGAATTTCTGTTCTATAGACATTATGTAGATGACATATTCGGTGTGATCAAAGACTCCACTGATGCACAAGGCCTTCTACTGGCATTTAATCGTGCATACCCGAATATACAATTCACTCTGGAGGAAGAGAAAGATGCTAGTTTGTCTTTTCTTGATGTGTTATTGCAACGTAGACCGGACGGTTCCCATCAGAGATCCGTTCATAGGAAGAAGACGTGGACGGGGCAGTATACCAACTTTCTAAGCTTTATTCCACTGGAGCAGAAGCGAAATCTGGTTGTCTGCCTAGCCAATAGAGCAAAAAGGATATGCACGACAGACACCATAGAAAACGAATTTCAACAAATTCGAGAGATATTCAGCCAGAATGGGTATCCAGAAAGATTTATAGAAAAGAACATGAAATGCAAAGATACTCAGCCAGCAATGGAAACAGTAGAGATAAAGCCGATTTTTGTCAGTCTGACATTTAAAGGTGATGCAGCTAGTGAACTGATCAGTCGCAGGCTGACAAATGCACTGGCCAAGACATACAATGCCGCACGAATGATCATCTCATTCAAGAGCCGACCTGTGTGGGTGTCACAACTCAAAGCTAGTTTGCCTAAGTTTTCTTCGTCATTCTGTATTTACTCTCTCACCTGCTGTTGTCAAGCCGGTTATGTTCGGAAAACTACTCGGCGACTATCTTCCAGGATCCGTGAGTACCTTCCCGAATGACCACAGAATGGTACAACGAAACCAATCTCAAGTGCAATCGGATCGCATCTGATCGACATAGGTCACTAAATCACGCCCGAGAGAGCGTTCAAAATTATTTAAACAGTGCCCCACGTTCACTCACAAGTTGCCAGGGCGAGACTGCTGTCTACGGCAGAGGCA
>JTDE01000683.1:126104-147699 GCA_014338405.1 Paragonimus skrjabini miyazakii
CCGATTTTGGATAGTAACAGTTTGGCACAACATACTTTGGCATCGTGGCTGAAAGAATCGTTGTGACCGGCTGGAAAACAGCAAATACCACGCAGTTTATTGATTCATCAAGATAAACTTAGGCTGGTCATATGCATAAGGTTTCGGAAAACCAATTACCTCCACTGTTGGCACACTTTGCAATAAAACACTCCTTCGCAAAAAAAACAGCTTGCTTTTCTAAACCGTTTACACGAACTTACGGGGTACCGAAATAACACCAAAAATTACAACCAGGCATCTGCAATAAGAAGTTCCGGTTCACTGGAGGACTATATCGTCAAAAGGACGAACTGACCTTGTGATCACCGGCTGATTCTCCATTCGCCGAAATTTTCATGGTATCGTTGGGATATGATCAGATTTAAAAAAATACTGAGAAGTACAACCTTCAAACTGGCTAGCTTGAAGTCGACCTTTCAATGAACCACGTTGTAATATATAACCACAATCTGGAGAGGTCTACAGTAACGTTCGTTTGATTGCAAGAGGTGAAGTACCAGAGGCTTTCGTTTTCCTAGGTGCCCCCAAACATCGTCATTCTACTACGCCAGGTAAATGAGGAGGAAAAATGAATTAGTCAATATGACAATTTCATGTTAGTGACCTGGAGAAAACTCATCAGAAGGCTGAGTAAGATGGTAAAATAAATATACCCAAGAAGTAAGGTCATCAACTATCGGACCTTTTTAAAGGATGTTTTCTATGCTCAATAGTGGCGGTCGTGGATTGCAGCGTGAACTGTTCGAAAATTCCTGCTGAGGCAGTCAATTCATTGGATCATTTGGTGAAATCCATATGAGATAGTGGAATGGGTGAGTAACAGAGTTCAAATATGCAACTTCCGAGCCCCTAGCATGGCTTCGAAGCTCAGTTGGTAGAACGCAACCTGGGCTTGTGCAAGCTGTTTCTGTCGTTAGTTCAAATTTGGCCGGAGCCCAGATTTTTTCCAGTTGGGTCACATCGATATATTTTGTAAGTTGGAACTGGGTACTTCAGATTAGATGTTGTTGTAAACATAATGACTCACGAAATAGCTCCAAATTCACAGAGTAACTGAGTCGTGTTATAAGTTTCATAACCATCAAATAGAAGGACATAACTGCAGTCATCAGTAAAAATCGGTATTTCTGCTAGACGTTTGTGTTCTGACACGTAATTACGGAAAATTCTTGTGATTGTTTCACTTATTTCTCTGTGAATAGACTGTCAGCCATCACTCCGTGTTCACCACTGTCTTCGGTCTTATGGAGCACGCAACGCTGGTAGTACCACGCGTCGTACATCAGACATCCTAGATCACTACTCGAAGTAAGTAAGTTGCAACTTCTCGAATACGTGCAAATCTTTAACTGATCCACATTTGAACAAGCCTACTACCAACGTCTTCCATTCATTTAATTTCACATACGGATTTTATAGATATGTTCCAATCCGGCCAAATGTCATATCTCTATTGTTACAGAAAGACTCGTCATTGAAGTTGTTATGAACAATAAAATAGTATGTGACGACATAGGTTTCATGTAACTTGAACCACTCTCATTTGTTCCAAACGCTCACGGTTGACGCTTCGTTCAACTTATCTGAAGAACAATTACTAAACTCAAGTTTCACACTTGTTAGGAGTCGGCAGTGATAGGTATTTTTTTAACGAACTTGATTTTGACTGCGTTCATGAGGCACCTATAATGACCGATGCAATATTTACCTCGTTATCGGTCCAATCGAATTATCATATGAGGCTGCCGTAAATAACTCATGTGTACGTTGCTCATCCACCTTTAAAAACTTGCAGGTTTGAATCACGCTCCTAATTATTTTGAAATAACTCAAAGTTTGTCATTCTTGTTCGGATCAAATATATTAGCTGCGTTATCCTTCCGGTTTTTAACTAGGTTGTTTCTTTCAGCTTCGCAATTGTGCCATATTTGTGTTTTCTTAGCGTGATGTCAAACAATCCAAAATAAGCTTGTTTCATTAACATATATTTTATAAATTCATAATTTCATACTGTCTAAGTTTATGCTTTTAGCAAAATCATTTAGGTGCGTTTGTACTTTTCCGGCTCAGTAAGTGGCAATTTCTGCTATTTCTATTAACCGTTTGCTCATTTGTAACGCAGATTGAAAATGGAGACCTATGACTTTTTCCAGTGCAGATTCACCTAACTGAGAAGGATGATTTAATTCATCCCAGTGCATATCGAATAATCCGATTCCACAGTATGAGCACTGTTGTACAACAAATCAATACATGAAGTTAACACTACTGGAGTGACAGAGACTACATGTGAAAATTACGAACGTCTTCTTCTCAGTCATGTACGCGTTTCCTCACGCGTGCTTTTTTATAGATCAGCCGGATGATCGTGACTAACAGCCGATAAGTTGTCGCCCTCGAGAATTTTAAGGTACTGTACCAAATAAAGACGGCAAAAACAGTTTGTACTGAGACGACAGGAACGGTAGTGGGTAACTATGTCGGTGGACCAAGAAAATAGCACCTCAAAATATTTAGTCAATCTAGCAGGGCGGCATTATCAGCAAGCGTATTCAAATTAAACCCTTGTGGCTTCGATTGCTAATAGTGTGACCTAGAATGTCCCTTTCGTTCCAGTAGTGTACCAACAATCATTTTCCCGTGCAGTTCTTCTGCTAGGAAGGGACTTAGATAGAGGTGTTCTCATTCAAGAAGTGTATTTGTTAGGTACCATTTCTTCTGCATTAGACAGTCAACCGGGAAAGCAAATCGCATAACATCATTCAGGAGATACTTTATAGAGACGCATCAGTGCACGGTACTCTAGGTACTCCAGGCATAGTGACTGCAGAGTGGCTCACTAGAGTTACTGAACATTTCACACTCATAGCTGTTCCAGAATGTGTGGACAGTACTCCACAACCGATACCGTTTTCAAATCAGGTTGGGGAAGTTACAATTCCCCTGGACCACAACAGCCTTCATTAGAACTATGCAAAAAAGAAATCTTTCCGTAAATAAAAGGTTTAGACTACTCAACTGATGTGCTATTCCAGTGACTGACACCAGCCAATACCAGATTTGTAGCATAAGGCCGTATGAACAGAAAACAAATTACTGTTGCAACAGAGAAAAACTTTAGACAAAAAGTGTTAATCCAGAATAACACATCTCGTAAAGCCGCCTGTGGTACAATAGGATAATTATAGCAGTCTCCAGGAGACCCCAGCATTATTCATGAGCACTTTCCTATGTTGTTGGTTCGTGCAGGAGGATGTTTCTCGCACTGCATTGACGCTGATTCAGGTTTATGATAGAAGAATGTCTTAACCAAGATGACTACTTCTACTAGAGGAACAAATTTACTCTCCGGAGAAGTATTCTATTATGAGGATTACTGTATTTTATAAACTGATAAGATTTCAACTAGTGCTAGGGCGGTGGAATCCAATGGTTCACTGGTATGATTGGAATATCACCTGCAGTGAACCATTGATTTGGTATGTAGATGGATAGTTCTGTCAGCATATATCGTTATGAATCCCAACAGTGCAATGTGGCTCACATTAGACCACGTCAATAGTGCCCACAGTTGATGTCTGACCGGGTTCTCACAAATCAACCGTTTTGAAGATAGCGCCATTCAACCCACCGAAATCAGGTATAATTTGCCACCCAGTTTGAATATTTCAACTGTGACTCATTCCCACGGCACTTCGAGAACTTATCCCAGCATTGTCGTTCTTCTAACTTCTTTCAAACCGTGCATTTTGCAAATATCATACTCTGTTATATTTATAATCATTTTGTTAGAAATGCCTGACCAACAGTGCTCTTGAGACACAGCTATTCGCTGCAACTTGTTCCAGCCTGAGTTGTTCAAAGAACTCCTGCTGTACAATATTTGGGGATTGATAATTGGCACATTCTATTGAGGAAGCGGATCACAGTCCTTCAAGGATGTGCAAGATTTTTTCCGGCAGACTCTTATTCTGCTTTGGTTAACCGTTTTATATCAGACGAATCCACCTTTAGTCAGTCAAGTATTTTACATCTCGTCCAGGATCTTTTAGCACATCCCATCTTTTTTGCTTAACCACTGTTGCCACCAAGTGGTTCATCGTGGCAATATCTTCGAACGTAAAAGCAACACATATAAACTCGAGAAAGATTGTCATCAATGTGTACTTGATTTCCGGGCTGACAGACAAGTTCAATCCCATTTTCTGTCTTCCGTTCAGATGTCGAAATGCGACACCCAGTGACTTCTTTGCTACTGCTATCGGAAGTTCGTGCTTGTTTGTCGTGGTCTTCCTTTCAAACAAGTTATAATGTGTTTCCGAACAAAGATCGCTGCCAACGTCTGTCGACAGACCTATGTTTTTATGGTCTATTGGTTTCCCTTTTTGTAGTAGCCTTGCCCCAGTTCCGACTGGTTGCCATTCCATCGAATTACTCAAGAAAGTTCAAAATTGTAATATGCCAGTTTTCGGGCTATACAATTTAGTCTGTTGAAACAGACAAAGAATGATTATTGGGCATAATCCCGCATCCCTGTAGCTCCATTGTGTGTAGGCTAGTGAATTAGTAGCGTGAGGTAAGGAATCAACTTAGATAGTTGATCATACCAGTTACATGCAAAGTTGTCTTTGCCTCCTTCTTGTTAGCATATTCTATATAATATTCACCTTGGTTGGATCTACCACGAGTCCTCTAGGTATGAGTAGATATCCAAGGAACATTACCCTTGTCAACATCAAAATCATGTCACCTCATGACAACGCCATTTCTTGTAGCACATACCACTGTAGGAAGGCTTCACGATCCTTGATATTCTCTGCATTCATCTTTCCGTTTGTCAGCACATCCTTGGCTACGCAACTCCATCCTTTTGTTTTGTCAAAAGTAAGAATTAGACATTTCAGGAACTTTTCCCTTGATATACTTAGTCAGAAAAGTGATCGCAGTCACCGGAAAGGCGCAGACTACTGTACGTGCACGAGTCGTAAATGAAAGTATTGATAAGGTAGTTGTGTAACGCATTGTATGCAGTCTTCGTATGTGTTATTTTAACTGCAGTGCACATCATCTGCTCTGTACATTTATTCGAGGTAACAACACTCCTTTTTTACACCCGTCTTATCTTTTGTTTATTGTCCTACGTGACTGATTATTATCCTACCTATGGCTGTTTATTTTAGTAGGGGTATATACAGTTTAAAGTTCTTTTGTTCCATCGACTGCTTCTAGGTTATTCTGTTCCAGTTTTGACAGCTTTTTCTCTCTCTTTGCTATCCTACTTTCTGGTATGAGAGATACCCTTACCAGTGGTTCGTACAGCGTAAAGTTGTTCCTTACTTCCGGCGAATCCGTCCACATTACACTATACATAGTGTGGTGGATTATCAGACCGGAGGTTGGAGTATTCCAACATTCGGCGGAATACCTCAACGCGGAGGAAACACGTTCGAAAACCCACAGTGAGTGGATTGGGAACTGAGTGGGCGATCGGAGCAAGGGGCAAGACATGACAGGGAAAATAGGATGGACGACCAAACTATAGGCGCGATTATTCCAACACTCACAAAACATCCCGACGCGGTCATAGTATACGGCCAAAGCCCACAGTGGATAGATGGTGGACCGCACGAGCCATCGCCCAACGAAGTCGGACCAACGGACGAAGAATGGCAGGTGGAAAACCTCCAATAGAAGGTGCCGATCGAAAACCGGAGGGTGTTGTGGACTGGAATTTTGACTCATAAACGCAAGCGCACGCGTAGCATGGTAACTAGAGAGTTGGACAATAAAGATTGTTAATGAGTAGTCGGGGATTTGGTTGATTTCAAGTTGAACATCACCCACAATCGATCACAGCTGTCGCATCTCCATAGACTTTCCAGTCGGTCCCTTTCGAAAAGAAGCACTAGACTCAAGTTTCGCTCTCATTAGAGCTCGTCAGTAGTGCATATCATCGCCACTGCCGGAACTTGAACCACAGACACGGACCTGTCTAGGAAGTCTTAATGGCGGGATTATCGATTGGAGTTAACAGAACAGTTACTGTGTCTCCATTTCGAGACGATCGGGCAACCTGATCATTACTCACAATCGATAGTAGTTGTGCGTTCACATATGATAATTCGGTCGTGCCTAACGTAGGGTGAATGGCGCAGTGGTAAACACGGTTGCCTCATGAACAGCATGACCGCAGTTCTAGTTCCGGCAGTGACGATGATATGCACTACTGACGAGCTCTAATGAGAGCGGAACTCGAGTCTGGTGCTTCTTTTCGATATTGGCCGACTGGAATGTCTATGGGGATGGGATAGCTGCGATCATTTGTGGGTGATGTTCAAGTTGAAACTAAAGAATGTGCTTCACTGGACGCCTTTTCGCTACAATAGGTGCGTTGTCTGTAATGTGCTTGGAGCTGCTGTTGCTAAGTCTGCTGATATGACTTATGAACACCCGTCAACGAACAATTGCAATACTGTTAATTCGGTCTTCACAAACGCGGTGACAGTTCCTGATAATGACAGTTCCCACACAGTTCCATTCGGTGTTCAGTCCAGAGAACACAAACACCCACGGCCACTTTAAGATATGACTCGATTTCCTCTTGTATCCGCAACATGAATCAACAAGACATTTAGGTGTAAAGCAGCAATCTTCGCAGGTGCCTCGTTGGCCAGCCACCTTATCTAAACAAGTAGGCGACCGCTAAAACGGTCATGGTCCATGTACGTAGTCCGTCACTATCACAACAAAACGCTGCTTGAGTTGAATCTGGATCGCCAACGTTTAATCGATAGTACTACATCTCACTGCTGAATATGAGCGACTGATCAATGTCATTGGATAAATGGTTATCGCCAAATGGTATAAATGACGCCAGTAAATCAACCCGTTCAGATATGAAGCATCAGAGATTGTAAAGAAAACAATGGTTTAAAACGGTACTAAGAAGAACGATACTAACCAGACTAATGGTATAAAACCTCTTGTGAATCTTCATGGAAACCCTAGCTGTACAGTAGCAGTAGATTGAAAAATGCACGGTCTCCACTGATCACTGAGCAATATAGCAAATACAATCAAACTAATGCATGGATCGGACCGAAAACACAGTCATTTTATGACACAAACGTTGTGCTAAGGACAGTATTACCGCTACACTAATGATAAGAAGTGAAGTGGTAAAAGTGTAAAGAAGAACTAACTGCTCATTAGATCAAATATAGTTTCGATGAGTCATCAGCAAACGAGAAATTGCTCTAGAAATTGTTCAAAAGTGAAGACGTTTTTGCAAGTAACAAGAAAATGCTATTGACATGATAAAACAACAACAAACATATGTCAGCTATGGTCAATAATTCAATAATCCATGTGTATCTAACCTCAGTGAATAATCCAGTGCGTATATTCGCTAAATCAAACCTACTTTATGAACTTACTTGTGTATATGGATTGCACTAGGTAGGCCATAGAGTGTACTACACACTATGATCTCAAAACACGTTCCGAAATGGCTGCTAAATACGAAAAAATGGGTTAGTTTAGAATGCCGAAGTAAACTCCAGTTCGAATCCGGCCACGCAATAGATTTACCCAGGACTTTACATGTCGTTCCTCTGACAGTGAATAAACGTGCTTTAACTCCTCCAAAGGTGCTAAACATACGTAATAAAAACCATTTTTGTGTTTCCAGAGTTACACGGTAGTTAACGCAGCACTACCTCGGTATTCGATTGTACACAAAGCGACCATTAAGCATTATTCCACTACCCCATCTTTTTTTAATTTTCGTTTCCCAAACTTCCCTAATACACTCATATTGATATGTATATAATCCAGCATTTGTCGTTTCTCTCCTGGAGGATCCAACTGGGACAGATGTATTACAGCAGCTTTCGTCACGAGATAGCCGACCTTGCCAGTGAACAAGTTTACCATCTGTTGGTGTGCAGACATTTTGCTACTCGCACTAACCATAAAATTTGATTTGTCCAGCGTCAAGCCCTCCGGTGCCCTTTGAGAGAAACTTAGCAGTTTGACTGCAACTCCGACTTCACGTACGATATAAAAGATATCGCCGGTAGTTTGACGCGATGATCGAGGCCCTTTCCAAGGTTACCTTATGTGACTTTTCGTATAGTTACCAGCTCCAATGCTATATGTAGATAAGCCCACTTCGTTGTAGTCGAACCACTACCGTACCCAAAAGACTACTGGCATATCTTAACCTACAAGGATCGCTTCTTCAGGTGGTCGGTTGCAAATTTTCTCCAGAAAGCAAGAACAGAGCGAGGGTTCGTGAACGGACGGATCTCCCCCCACGAAGTTGCAACGAATGTAACTACAGATAGGGGTGCACATTTTCAATGGACACCGCTTACTCAGGGTCGACCGCATTGGAAGCATAGTACACCATCCTTCGGAAAATGGCCCGCTTGAATGACTTCACCGTCAGCAGATGGCCAATTTAAGAAACCAGCTAAATGCAGAACAGTGGACCAATCGCTCGTCCCTTGCTTTGCTGGGAATTTGGTAGAATTGCAGAAATTGCAAAATTGTTTCTTCAGTAAAGGTTGCAGATTCAGTCGAGATTCATGGCTGTACGCAGTCTACCGGAACAACTGTAGATCTCTCTCAGAATACTAAAGATTTACTTAGATGAAGCCAGTCCTTTACATAAATAAGTAATGGTTACCAAATTACAAAACTTGCAACCAGGTGAACTCTGAATACGGAATCTACTCTTCAGCAAGTATCAGTGAACAATGCAGTAGAGTAAGCAGTTCAATGAGGCTGTGAAAAAAAAGGGGAGGGTTCGAACGAGAGTTCGTAATAAAAATTTAGAGTATGTTAAGTGTAACAGTGTGAGAAATGTTCGGTCAATATTCAGTGTAATCGATAGGTAAGAAAATGTATAAAAGACCTACAGTGCGATAATTTGACGTTGTGTTGATTTCAGGCCGTGGATGGGTGGCCCGGCGGTAGCGTCGCGTGGCCAGGTTTGGAGGTTCGGTGATTCGAGTCTAACAGCGGACCTCCTGCTATAGCACTCTCAAGCTCACTTGCAAGTGGTTCGAATGTAATCCTTATTGATTCTGACCAGGATCAACAGGGTTGTTTATATGTGACAAAATAATCTACATATATTAAGACGACACTTGTGAAAGCCAATTCACATCTTTGGGGAATAGTTCAACACGAAAAGTTGTATGCTATTTACTTTTCAATATGCATTCCCATTTAGCACTGAGAAATAAGAAGAAAAACTGAGCTCTTCCACAAACGAAATCTTTAATGAATCGCTTAAGTAAAGGACTGGCTAATACAGTTTACCTGGAAGAAAAGGTTAAAATCTGAAATGAGAAGTGCTTTTATTTATATAGAATGTACAAAGCCATTAACTATCAATAATGGTCTCCGTATCCATGTGTTCACCCGCATATATGCAAACACATACTAAGTATAGAGACAGATATCTAAGGGTGATTGCTGATGCGTTTGGCAGCCAGCTAACCAATCAGACAGTAAACGTGCTCTAAGTAACTGAACTTGGATTCATCGATCCCGATTCTTAAGCTCTCAGCAAGCACAAAGCTGGATAACCCACGCATCGGGCCACGTGATCCTGGTGTCCAACCCGTTCAAATTGCTCAAGTTCACTGGATAGTAATCATATCACAGAACTACGCTGTGAGCTAAAAGAAGATTGCCAGTTATTATACACCTTCCTTGACCTTCCTAGCAAAGGTAACGCGAGCTTTATTGATTCTGGGAGGTATTCTCTTGTTTGCCAGTTAACTATTTGTCTAAGCTTCAAGTGTTATAAGTTGACGAGTTAGAATATTGTACGACAGAAATCCTTCTCACGACCTCGGCGTTCTCCTAATCGTTTTTCAAGTTATAAAATGAAATAATGTACTACAGTTTGAATAACTTTGTCTAAATCTTGTAGGCCGATTGTACCTATAGTAATCTGAAAACGGAGTCAACAAAACACGCTGTTTGCAACTCTTTAATCTGGTTTGTTCACAAAATAACCCGAAATAGTACTTCTTTTGAATCGAGGTAAAAGCTCAAACCAAACGGTTGACTAAGAAAGACTTTGGAATTTTTTTCACAAACATGGTCAGTTCAGCTACTGTCAAGTTTCACACTGTAGAAATTTGCGCACATTCTGTGAAATTGATTGAGATAGTGTGTACTTTGGTATATGCTTATTGGGGGCGTTTTATCAACGTTTATGGTTACCACCAGCAAGAAAAACAAAGCATTATTTAATATCCATCGTACAAAAAGGAGAATGAAACAGAAATTTTCGTTTTCAACCAGAACAAATCTTTGGTTACACTTATATCAGACAGTTTCACTGAATCAATTCGTTTTGTGTTTGGCAGTCGTTAGAAGTTGGTCGGTTTGTTCGTTGGAGAGGTATGTGTCCATTTAATTACCTAAATGAATAAGATCTAACTAATTGGTCATTCACTAGACATTGTGAGAATCCAATTAGTTGCAGTGAAAAAATGTCATCAAATTAATCTACTGAAAAGATCACCGCTGAGTTCGACAGAGGCAGCTTAATTATCCTGGCAGCTTGTGTACATCCCTAAGAAAAATCATACTGATCAAAGTATGCCTTGAGGACATCGCACCAGACCAATTTTCTGATCAATTTCAAGTTGGAATACTTCTCGTCTATACCACATTTATAGTTATCTCTTAACAGAAGAAATTGGTAGATTTCAGCATTTTTCGATGAGAAATTCACAGAGGTGCACAGAGGCTTGGCTTGAAATTGATGTTTCATTGCTTGTGGTTTAGAACCTAGCGCGGTGACCACTCCATAATGTTTAATTCCAAACGGGCATGATCCGATTTACCAAGTAAACGTTTGGCCGAAGTTCACTGCGAATATTCAGTTGAGGGTCGTCAGAACGCTTTTCTACGCTGGTTTTTAAAAAAAAGTTCTACAGTCGGTTACATTGATTAACGTGCCTCCAGGTGGGTGTTTCCCAAGCAATTTACGAATCAGCTAGCATCCTGCAACAGATCAGTGTTTCGTTTCACTGGAATACCGGTCGTACAGCTGTTATCCTTCGTACGTCGATCGATGTTAATTATAACATATGAGCATCCACTATGTCAGAATGAAATCCTCACACCCAGATAACTGTTGAGGCCAACTATTTTTGAAAAAAATATATCTTTGCAACTGTAAAACTTGCCAGTAATGAAACATGTCCACCACGCACTGAGGTTCAACCTCATTTTACGTTCTCTCTGGTCAATCATGTTAACACTTGAGTAGGAGTTGAGTGATATTCAAGTTAACTCGGTCAAATTCTCGATTATTTACCAGCAGTAATAACACTACCTAGTGTGTAGCAGACATGAATCAACCCGTGTCAAGTGATCATCGGTTTGGTGGTTTATAGAAAGTAGAAGCTTTGCCTTGTGGCATATAAAAGTCTCTAGCGGAATTTGGTCGAGGCCAGCCTCACAGTATCAGTTTGGTTGTTCCAATTCGAGTCGCAGTAGCTGCAGTTTGATGTGAACAGTATTCACCCACGTTAGTGAAGTGTAATTGAGTTGCCCGCACAAGGCTTCCTAAATAACGTAAAATGTCCGATTATATCGTTATCAAGACACTTCACGTGAATTAAAATAGTAGATCATTTTGAAACCCTCTAAGAGTGTTCAAAACAATAGTTGAACTTTTCAGGTTTTGATTTTTGTAACGTGAGCAATACTTACGCCTAATCAGTGACTTAAATTTGATCTGAACTCTTTGGCTGACCTATTTTGAAGGTTAGCGACAGTGATTTTGCTAACATGATTTAAACGTTTCCAGTTACATCTGCCTAACAACAATGGATTTCAGCAAGTGGCCACACATTCCGGTTAACGGCAATCGCTTTCTGGTAATTTCTCATTGGTTGGTTGTTGATGAAATCCGGCACATTCCACACACCAATATGAAATAACCTCTGAATCAGCTGTTATATTCAAGCTAAACATGGAGACGGACTTATAAAAACGACAGCAAACTGCCACGAGCGGTCTTCTATTTCGCAAGCGGGTGAATCCACTCAGTGTGTACTTCATTGTATTCATATAACCCATCCATTGGGCAGAAAATACATGGTGCTTCTGGGTTCTCTCCGCATGTGAACCGACAGGATAACTAAGAATGTTTTAAAACAAAGGCCACTACTAACAAGATTGATGGTTATGGGCTGTAGTTGATAAGCTAAAACGACCGCCCCAGAACATTGATAGAATCAAGTCAAACTTTTACCAGAAGAGATGAGTTGAACGTTGTATATGGGTTCGTTCAATTGATCAGCTTGAGACTCGCTCCTGTTAGAGCTCGTCAGCAGTGCATATCCTTGCCACTGCTGGGACTAAAACTGCAACCACTCCTTCATAAGGCAACCGTGTTGACCACTGCGCCACTGACCGAAACAGGGTGGCTAGAAAGTCTGTCTGAATATGAAGACTGTGATCAAATGTGAGTGATGTTCAGCCTGAAGTTAACCAAATCTTCGACTACTCAGTAATCTAAAATGGTACTATCTATGTAAATCAAGGACATCAAAAGGGAAAGTACATTGCATTTACGTTGGTTCGTGGAACTGAGTTGTCAGTCACATTCAAACATTAATTACACCATTCATAAATATCGTGTTCGCCTTATGCCGTCTTGATACATTAAGTTTTACATTTTTAGCTATCAAAGCTTGCTGTCAAGTTGTGTGGTAGAGCCAAACTCACGTGATTTGAAGTCCCACACACAATTATTCTCATGATTTCATGCAGTCTGTCCACTTAATTAGTTCAATTAATAGTATCCAACCAATTGGTCATTTTGTCATTTTGTATTGTCATTTCGAAGGCGGTTTCCTCTCTGAAAATGCGATAAATCAAATTGGTTCAGGGTTATGAATATAGTCATCCACATATTAGGATAATGCATTTGACAAATTTCATAAGCCATGGTTAAACCTGTTGAGTATATTAAGTTCTGTGCTGGTTGCTAACTCCTCGTCTTTTAAAATTTTGGATGGCATGAACGAATTAGCCAAATAACACTTAAATGACTTGCCATAGATAAAACGTTTGGCTGCCGAGGTCAGCAGGTAAAATGTTTGCCGCATTTGAGCATGTATTTTTTGTCGCTAGTCCGAATCCAGTCGAGGCCCAGATGTTTTGCAATTGGGTCTTATTTTAAAATATTTTATTCATTCATTTTATTTTATTTTTATCTTATTTTGTTTTAAAATAAAAAATAAAAATATTTTTGGATAAATATTTCCGAATAGTATGAGAAGATTTAGCAAAATATCTTTATGGAAATCATTACAAAAGTTTTCTGCAAACTAGAAGGATGGTTTCAGTTTCATGAGATCGCTAGTAAAATTATCCCAGCAAAAGAATTTCGTTGACATCACGGAAATAAGGTTGCTGGTTAACCTAACGCCTTGTTATACGTATTGTGTCACGTGACCTTTAAAACTGTTTTTGTCATAAAAACGATGACACAACGTTTGGCCTGTGCATTCAGAAATAACGTATAAGTTTCACTGCGCGATTCACTTAATCGTAACCAAAAGGTTACTTTTATAGTATAATCGAATACATAATCCTTGCTTACATACAATTCACTGGGTATGGAGTTTCGCCTTGATCGAACACTGAGCATCACTGATGAAACATATCGGAACGTTCACTATGAAGTGTATATATTGAATGACGCACCTTCATGGGAGAGATAAACTAACCTATATTTTTGTTTTAGAAGGAAAAATATATCCATTTTTAAACGCCTGTGTGGGTAATTTTATAGCCATAAATGGAATTGTGTTCAGTAAATCAGTTGGTTACACTTTTGCGACAAACATTTGCTTGAGATTTCATTTTGAAAACGTGAAATAAAAATTCTAACCATTTGCTTCATATCTGTGATGAAATAATGCGACATATTTTTTGTTCGCTATTGCAGGAAATGAAAATTACCCATGTAATGTACAAGCAATCTGATTCGATAACTTCTTCCTGTCACGGGAACAACGAAACCCTTCCTGTGCTGAATTTGTTAGACAGTCATGCGTGTTCGTTTTAGGAAAATACACTGTCTGTAGTTCGACAGACATGATTAAATGGGGGCAGTTTTATTTCCAATGGGGCTTTCCAGTTTAGATCATTCTGGCAAGTTAAGACCTTGTAAAAAGGGACTATACTTGAATATTTTATGTCAAAATTTACGTTCGCTCATCAAATAGAAACTATCGCTTGACATAGTTCCATAGCTGATCAACTTCATTATCCATAAAAGTGAATGAATAATTTTAGTGATAAACAAACGTGTACGGAAATATGTCACTGTATGTCACGGCGTCTAGTTTGGAACTCGGTGTGACGTAAGTTCGTAATCCGATGTCGCAAATAGCAAACAAGCGTTAGAAAATGTTAGTTTGGTTGCTTTTATCTCGATACTCAATGTAAATTTTGTATACATTTCATTCACGACCTCATCAGTGGTTCATTTGTAAGCCAACATAGGTTCAGCGGGGTGTTGATAATCTAACAGCAGAATATGTTTAGTGGTGGGCAAACCAAAAAACCTATCATACCATGACATGGTAAATACAAAATCTGTAGAAATTGTTTCAAACATTTTAATTTTCCATACCGTTTCTAAAATCTCGGAAAACATCGAAAGTTTGTGAATATACCTATTACCAAGATTCGGTCAGGAAAAGATGTTTAAGTCTTTAGATTGAGTAGTGTGGATGAATAGTAGAAAATAGGTGTGGTTGCCGAGACACATCCGAAGCCTTATTTTACTCCGATATTAATTTCGCCAACCGCAAAATACTCCCTCTTCAGGCTTGTACAAGTGTGAATGAGAGACCTTGTATCGGAACATACCTCCATAGTGAGCTCTGTGCGATCCCTCATTCGTGTCATTTTGCCTCCCTGTCTTCGCACCGACGTCAGCACCTTAGGTAGACATTGAAAGTGTCAGAGAACTAAAGTTGGCATGAGGTGGTGCTGTCGGCAACACATGATGGTGTCTACTTTCGACATTCTTCACCAACGGCCACGTCGCACAACCGGTTCTGGAACCTAACATAGATCACTAAGTGCCTATACCTCACAACGATGCAACTTGGAACTGGTGTGTTTCCCACAAAATTTCGTCCCTTACGTGACTGTCCAAAATCACCGACGGAGTTGAAATGTCTGTTTCGTATAATTCAGTCATGCTCTTTCATCCCTCTTGACAGATTAAAACGACAAAGCATAACGGTTGCATTAAGAATACATAAGTTGAAGAACAAAAACTCGTAGCGATCCAAAAATTCCATATTCTCACGACCAACCTCTTTCTCAAACCAGATATCTTTAGCCGTTTGTGGCACTACAGATTGGAAACTGTAGTTGAAGTAAGAAATAAAAAATACCGACCTAAAAAATTGTTCGATGAATTTCTATTTTCATTCGTTCTCGGAACCACCCCCTCTTTAAAAGTTCGCAAGAATTTATTGTAAATGATAAAATCCTCTAGCAGTGGGGTCTCCGAAAAAGTGATATTTCAGACATTTCTGTGGCCTTCATTTGAGGTGCCTTAATAATAATCAATCCAGATAGGAGAGATACCTACTACACTTATGGTGATAGGTGACTAGTTTGAGGGCTGAACTATTTTAACACTCGATAGAATGTCTCAACACGGCGGTACGTTATAGCTAAACCCACAGCAGGTGGATTGCGGACATCAAGGGTGATCGGATGAGCTCGTGTTAAGCGAAATCTGATTGGCAGACGAGAAACAGCAGGCAAAAAGCCCACGACAAAAGGCGTCAACCACACACAAACTAGGCAGGAATGCACATAAGATGAGAATGAAAACCGCCGCTGAATTGTGAGTTGGATTCCGACTCGTAAATACAAGTGGGCGCGTGGCGGGGTAACGTGTGAGCCGGACAATAAAGCTCGTGCTATATTGATCGAAATGTCACTGCATTATAACATAGTCACGTAGAGCCTCCAATAAGCGTTCACTTTTGATAGTCTGACCCAAAGTTGCACCACACAATGCACGAAATACCATACTGAATCGTGCGCTTTGTTTAAACAGAGACATTATCACCCATTTTGGCGATTTGTGCAATTCTCAAAAATGCCATTTTTATGCCGTAAGTTAAAAATTGTGTGTGACTGTCATTTCGGACTTTTTTCTTCCCATTCTCTTAGTGAAATTCATCACGGGACCAAATAGTCACACACTTCAGGAGGTCCTACAATTTTTAAAGTTTACAAACAGCCGTAGTGGACAGTTGCCATTTTAATGACGGGTGCTCATAGTAAAAGAAAGCTTTTACCGGGGTCGCGTGACGAGTGATCAGATTTTTAATATGGGTAGTCATTTTGCTGCCCATTATTATAAATATGATAAACACTGTTTAGTATCAAGTATAATGCACGAAATATGTGTACAACATATTTTCGGTTCTCATTTCGTCATAATAAATGTGAACCGAGATTTTGTTTAGGTAATATCAACAAGGAAATTACAATGAAAGAAAATGCAAGGGCCTGAAGGTAGATGTTATAGTGAAAGGGCAACTTAGAACTTTGGCTATGTTGCAGAGTTCAGGAATTAACTAAAGCATATAAGAGACATTCTAATGCGTTCATTGAGTTTGCTCAATAAAAGATGACGTACAACCTCAGGAGAACAGTTTAGCGTTATTATAGAGAAGTGGTTCGAAAACAAGCTTTTAATTGAACAGGCGAGAATTAGCACTGACACAAATCACACTATATCAACAAAAATGTTGTCAAACATATTAATCTAGCGTTCTAAAAGTACTATTTCGTTCAAGGCCAATATGGGCCAGATGGTGTATTGGTCAGCGCGATTGTCCTGAGCTGAAATGGAACGAGTTTGGAGGTGTGATCACCAAGACTGTTTTGAGAAAAACACTAACCAACAGGCGAAACGCACGCCTGGTGTATCTTTACAAAAATAATTGGCTGAAAGTTAATAAAATTTGGAGCTTCAATGAAATATGAGTAGAATTCACTTTTTGTTTCGGTGTTTGTTGCTTGCGTAAGGGTTACATTACACATTGTTTTGTCACACCCGCCTTCTTGAATGTAAGCCAACTTTCAAGGGTGTGCTTTATGTGCGACGTGAAAATGCAATATTAACAGCTAACCACCATTCTAATTCATATCGTTGATAAAATATGAATGCACTTTTACAGAGGGTAGTAGTTAGCCACGTCCACTCTAGCGTAATGCTTACGGCTGTCAACATTGACTAGTTTACTCAATGGATGCTTGTCAGATTCTGTGGTAACGTTAGCAGCTAGCAGTTTTTCTCGCCAATCAATGAAAACCACGATTAATCATTCATGTCATAATTGGGAGCATTTTGAGTGCTGATTAGGTTCTTGTTCACAGACGCACCCTGGTTATCCGCGTTTCTTCAAACACGATTTGAGTGACACTAACAGGAAACACCAGGACACAACACTTGCTGTTAAGTTTGAGGGTATACTCGCGGGTGATCAATAATACTATGCCAGCACATTAACAGTAGCTAGTTTACGACATTTTTCAGAGTGGTAAGAACATGTCTGAAGTGAATTTGTAGACAGTAGCGGATGAGCACACGGTGGAAGATATTGCAACCCTTTCTAACCTTGATTTCATTGCGACAGAGAACGTACTACTCCGTTTGTCTAGCTTGCTATATTCGACGTTGATTCGTTTTACATTTAATTGGAAGAAGTCGACTGATCCCAACATGTCAACTGAGATTCGCAACCACCTTATAATTAATGTCGTGAAGAAAAGCGGCACAGAAAGTTTGTGTAGAAATGGTATTTGTTCTGAGAAAGCCGTGCGTTTTACTACGCAACAATTAGTCAAGCAACACTGCCAGAAGATACCTTCGACATGTTAACCTACAAATTTTTTTTGTTTGATCTCAACTTCTGCCAATTTCTAGAAACGATGAAGTGTATACTTCGTTAACGAGTGAATTTGTTTGATCGTCTGATCGATTAATAATGATCTACTAAATCTGTTTACTTGAAAAACAGATACGTTTTGCAGAAATCTTTGTCGAGTGCGTTGAATTACTCTAAATCAGAAAAGATGACAGGTAGTTATTCACTGCAGAGGGCAAACAGTTTGTTTACTCACATCAATCGATTGCGCATGACTTTGGGTTATATAAGTTAGAGGCATGGTGCACAACAATCAACTGAATGAACGTTATTCTGATACCTGTCAAAGTGGAACAAGCAGTCTTATCGTCTGTCAACCGAGAACCGGTCTATGACGTTTTGATCGAGGAAGCTTTAGAAAACCTTAACAATTGTGAACTGCTTTTGCTTTTTAATGCGATCCATAAACTAGTGAGGTTAATAGCACGGCCATTCGCGAGTAACTGTCTCGCGATCGAAGACCCTGAGTGTTAAGGTGCCGATACGCCTTGAGTCAGTAAATGCATCATTTGTTTGGACCTACACTGTGCATTTATGAGTTGTCAAATTTGGTTCATTCTCTGAATGTTTACGGTACAACAAGTGCAAGTTAGCTAGTAGGTGGTAAGAGAGAGAGAGAGACCTAACTTTTGGAGAAGGGAGGTTGTGGCAGTGACCTTGCTAGTGAAAGGTAACAAGTACAACTCAGCTGCGGTAAAAACAAGATCAGTAAGACTTTCAAATTTAATTATTACGTATTCAGTATTAAGGTTTCCGGTGTGAGGGAATTCGGTGAAAACTTACTTATTCACCACAAACTGTGGTTGAGAGTTGACTATTTGCTGTTTGTGGAGAATTCCAACACACTTGATTTGACACCCATTCGCAAACAGATCAATTGTGTATATTTTCGTTGTTCAATAACGGAAGCGTTTTTAGTAGATAACGTTTGTAACACGTGTATAAATGAATACATTATGCACACCGTCCAGTCCACGATCTTTTAACACCTAGAACTAGATATATCTGAGAAGTGTACTTTGTCCTATGGTTACAATTCATGGTTCACAAAGTGTTTGTTGAGTGGAAGTAAACTAACACTTTTGACATATTCATTTTCAAAAATCACCAAACTGTCAACAACATAATGTTTATGAAGCGAAGGACGTTCAGTAAGCCCAAACAGTTCATACTGGACCATTTCAATGAAAAGGTCGGCCAATGTAAGTCCAGCAGACAGTCAACTTGCTCACAATCACGTAGATCAAAATGTGATCAAGCATTTTCTGCGTGCATGAGAATGATACCCTTAGCGTAATGAATATGAGTTGGAAGTGGGATATTATGAGCGAAAATGCAGCTACATACGAATCAAAAACTTGTGTAGGGTAACATCTGTGAATAGCAATTCAATGTCAGTTGAATACACTCTTTGCGATGAACTCACCTATAGGTTTCCCAAAATTTCATATGAAGCAATTGATTCTTTTGCATACGGAGAGGTGAGAGATTTCTGACAAAAGTACGAAGCTAACGTAGCCGTGGATCGAGTTTCATTTCCCGCTGAGTCATCCAGGGCAAGAGCAGGTTCTGACGGAAGACCGGTTCTGTAGAAACGATATGTCTTATTCAAGTGTGGTGTGTGCGACGCAGCCGACTTCAACTGTTTACGCTCTGGTTACTCTTTGTAATCATGGTGTGAAGCACATGTTGATGTAGAGTCAACTTTGAACGAGTACAGTGCACCTTTCCAAGATATAATCAGTTTTCTTCGAGGTTTGTTTGAGTAACAAGGTGTGATGGATGCCGCAACGTTATTCCTGGAGTGTTGAGTGGCACATGAGAAGATAGGGTCACATAATTTGAAACGAGTTCGTTCGGGTACTACGATGTAAGTACCAGTGGGGTGGTAATCAGTGGAACAAATTTTCTATCAGGCCCCAACTTTCACGTTCACATAGAATAAGGTAGCAGTATGTGCCAAATGGGCTCCGCGGGTCCTGAAATATAATCAACAACAAACCAAAGTTTAAAGGCAACAAACAAATACCAGTCAGGAAAGTTGGTGCTTCTTGACGATGCTTGAATACGCAGCGATTTCATATAGACCAACTAAAATAAAACGGTGCAGGCAAATGAGGGTGGGTGGATACAGACTGGTAGGTATTAGCACGGTTGTGTCTTTGACCCTGAGGTCACTGTACACGGCAACGTAAGCATTTTGTCAGAAAAGACAGAAGGTATTTGTTACGTCATGTTAACACTTTGCGTACTCGCACTGGTAATAATATATAGGTTCAATCTTCTGCACAACATTGAGGTAATCAGCACCAGTAGGAGGGAATTAGATGTGTCAGCACCCTCTGTGAACAGAAAACTGGCCGTTGTTTTCGAATTACGTTTACTTCACTAGTTCCTATGAGTTTCAGGTTGTGATAGTTTGACAAACTGCTTGGTCAGTTGACCAAGCCAACTAGGTGACAGGTAGCTTGGGGTGTTTTCGACAATCGACGATCCCGAGCACTTTGAGGTTGCCAATTTTGGGGTCATTTTTGACATTGCAGTTGCTCAGCACTTAAGAGTATGCTGCGCCAAACGTTGACGCAAACACCCGTTCCGCCTTTGTGCACGTCAATGCAGCTACAGTCGAAGTGGTAGATTACGTGATAGACAGGTTTATTCGTCAAGTGTGCATCACTTCTATGAAGATCCGACTCCATATACTACCTCACAGGGCATGGAATTCAGTAGCTGGATAAGGATTTTGCATCTCCGATGTCGGCTTATGATGCAAGTTGTCTGTTACATGAGTTGTATTTGCAGAAGTGTACTATTTGTCTCTACTTAGTATGGCTCGCTATTCTTAAGACTTCCATCTTCCTGCGAATTCTGACGAGTCCTTATGAATAAACATTACCCACCAACGTTTATCTGATGCCTTTCTACCTCTTTCAATCGACCTGCTGTGTATATCCTATCATTTCTGTAAGACAGGGTCCTCATTAATCTCCGCTTGTAACCAATTCGATGTAAAGTTAGCAAGTTGTAAATAGTTTCCGCTCTGGTAACAATAATGTAGAAGAAAGAGATATTTTTCGACCATAATTTTTATACTACAGTGAGTTTTGGGGAATGTAATGGAATTCATTATAAAATGAAACAAAAAGCATATGAGGACAAAATTTAAAATGGCATCTACTTAACGTTTCCAGAGTAAGAGGTAGGGAATTAATTCATGAAAATTACCGTTGTGGTTTTCTGAGGAAGTTATGGCCCATCGGGCCAACCGTAGCCACACTGTCAGTTTGTCTATAATGTTTACACATTATGAGTCAATACGAAATGCTTGCATCTATTAGTTTTCATGTGCTAACGGTGTGGTTCAAACTTCTGAAGGGAAGAAACTGTCTCGAACTTTTAAAGCAACGAATTCCCGTTGTCGCACCGTTTGACCAGCTTGAGATGCAAGATAGTTCGTGAACTTGTCAAGATATTGTTTCTCACTGAATGCACACGTGACGTTGGATATCCCTATCAATTCCTGCGGCTGTTGA
>JTDE01000683.1:149926-160471 GCA_014338405.1 Paragonimus skrjabini miyazakii
TCATGAAACTTGGACATTTTGTGAATTCGGATAAAATATAAATCATGTATGACATTTACCATTCTGCTTATTGATAACTTTTTGAATAAAAATTGATTTCAACCAAGTGGTTTGACAGATTTATAAGTTAAGATGAAACCCAATTTTGAAAAGTCATGATTTCGGCTGAATTCGAGCTAGTGTTTGGATATGTTGGTGCTGTCTTTGGTTCGAATCCGGTCGAAACTCTGACTCTTCACAATTGAGTTTCTTCTGAAATTATATTCTATCCGATGCTCCATGTAAACATTTGTAAACATTTATCAAGGGTTTTCTCAAGCTCACGGTTAAGTTACGACAAACAAGCTTATAAATGGTAGTTTGTTAGCTGACTATTCTGTCTAAATACCAGGATGATTTGGTTTCAGGCCACCCACGTGAAGATGAACTGATAAACCGACAAAACTCAAAATGCCAACGACAAGACGGTTATACAGAATAGTACTGCCAAGTCAACGACCACAGATTTTGGCTATGATACATACTCTCGTAATGTTGCAAATAATTTGTCATGTGCTGAAGAGATATACACTGAATCGTTAGTTATCATTAATTTACATATCGAGTATGTAAAAAACGGTTGCGCCCATTTACTGTGTTCTCGCCGAAATTGGAATCGCTGTTTACCGTTAATTGTGTTTGTTGTCAATTTCTATACGGTGCCACACAACCTGACGGATTGGTTGCTTTTAGTCGTGGGTTACTAATGGAAATTTTGTGCTCATCAGTTTTTTGTACTGATGAAAGGGGATGTATACTTCCAGTTTGACAACACGTTATAAACCAATCTCTGCAAGCACACGCACTAAAGCTAATCAACATACATATTACATCGCATTCCATTAACGCGACCGAGAGAGCGGAAATAGAACTGAATAAATTAACCCATGATTTTCGTGTATACACTCAATTTCCTTGAACTGTTTCTTGTAACCTGCGTAAAATTCGCTAAAGTTTCCGTGAGATGCACGAGTGAAACAAGCGAGAATAGGGATTGTTAACAAAATGCATAATTAATTTCCGTTCAGAAAAAGTTAGGCAATTTGTGGAGAATTTCTAATTTCATTTCAGTCGACATTGACGACTTTGACTAGTGCAAGAAGAGTGGGGGATGTTTTGAATTAACTGACGTAAATTGTTGTATATTCATATGAACAACTTCACTAAACCAATTAGCAAATACTGATGATCGCTTGAAGAGTTGATTAATAATACGTGATTTTTCAGCCCACCTGTTTCAAAACTGAAATCTAGACCGAAGATTCTGTGGAGTTAACAACAATCAACATTGCGGAGTTTTATTATGACTGAGATTTTAACTGCTAACGACTTTTATGAAACATTTCAGTTAACCGCTGTAAAATTCAACTTATTGTATATGACCGACCTATAACGTGTGGACGCTCAATCCCATTTGTTTGTGATATTGCGATATAACTGGTACCGGTTAAAAATGCCTATATCGCTTGAAGACGAAACGACGTCCTAACAAGGTTACAAAACGGTTGGATGCTTACATTGTAAAGCAAAACAGATATAATAAAGGAGAACCATAACTTTATGCGTCACCGAACAAAAAGAAATCGGTGAGCTAAACCTCTGGCGAATAAACTGCATGTGGGAAAAATACTTGAATCCGAAGACTGGTATGCTTAATGCGAAATATTACTAGCAAATTTATTGCATTCACTCGATTTTTCTTCGGATAAATTCTCGTAAAGATGAGTGTTGAATGTGTTCAACAGCAAAAATATGCTCACATATCTTCTCAAGACTACAGGTGAACAAATGATTTCTGGGCAGTCGATATATATATTTCATTTGCTCTATATAAAACGTCCATCTACCGCACATCAAACACACGAGCTTAAGGCTTATAACTTAGACACATAGGGTACATACTATTTAAAACAACTTCACCTAGACAATTCTAATGTTTATTGAAAGAGCGAGGAAATGGAGAAAACATTTAATAAGCAGATAGTTCCTTGAGCTTGGCACGTAACCGATTATAAATGAGGCGTGCCTATGTACATCGTGCGTTATAGGTTGAAGAGGTAACTTAGTAAGTAAACCGCTTTATCGTTAACTGAGTATCGGTTGGTAATCACGGTGCTGTCCGCAACCATGCAACACGGGAGATACTGACAGCTTTCCACCAACCAACTTACTGTTACTTAAGAAACATCCGCACAGCTTTGAGGTTAATGCAATGAAAACAGGTGCCCGTTTTACAGAGTATGCAAGCATATATAATGTAAGTATAAGGATAAAAACTTTATGGAAGTCCATGAACAGCTTTGTGATTATTACTACTCGTCAAGTATGTGTACCCGACTAACTCTGATTACAAATCATACTGTTGTTAAGCCAGGTGCTCGAATTCTGCTCACAGTAGCTCACGTGCGAATTAGACGAGCCATTCAGAAGATTGGGGTAGACTGAATTTCTGCACGATCTCAATTAGTGCTCGAAAGATCAGCACGCCGAATCCAGTGAATAGTAACGCATCCGCGAACCTAAAGAGGTATTCTAGATACAACTGTCAACGAAACCGCTCATGTCTGGAATATGAACTCATGATTTGCCTTTGTTTTCTACGTTCTATTTGAGAATAGTGACAGTAAAGTTAGTGGTTATGTTTTTTAACTAGAGGTGCTAAAATACACCAACATGAATGCTGTCTTCGATAAACCCAAGATCACATACTACGTTGTTCGGTGCCATAAAAATTTTAATTTCACTAACTTGAGAAAATGTCTAGCAAAAATATCGCTAGAAAGTGCAATCGAGGGTAAAAAACCATATTTACTTCGATTAGTTAGTGGTGCACACAATGTACATTGATGGTCCACTTTCTTCATATGACAGCACTGCAGTTAAGACAGCCATGTGAAAGTGAACACTAACCAGCAGTTTATAGTATGTCTTCAGATATTAGTTTGTGTAGTCAAGTCAATTGTAGCAAAACAGATTTAACTATTGTGAAAGATTTTAAGGAAGAAGTCAAAAATTTTATCGAAATGAAAATACATTTAACCCCACTAAGTGTACTTGCAGAACTCGATATTCACAGTTACATGCAATCCGGCACAATGTTCTGTTAGCTACTATAACTACTCAAGCAGTTACTGCCGTTCTTTAATGAGCAAAGCATTTAACTACGATAGTGGAAACATATATATGGAATGGCACCCTAAAACGTTTTCACAACATTGAGAGGGCAGATGGGTATTTTTATATCATTTTACGGAAAATGTAAACGCGTATCTGATAGCATACTTCACATAAGGGAGAAGCTTTTGACTGAATTACATTGGAAGAAACCGTGCAGTTTGACTGCCAGCTGTTGTATTGGTCCCTAATAAGTGACACTAAAGCTGATGTGACTGATATGGAAAAATGTTTTGTCAAAATCGTGCTACTCACTAGTAGTAGGAAGATTAATTTTATTTCAACCGATTGGAGAAGCTGACGAAGTGAGAAGGAAAGTCTGACTACAGAGAATAGGAAATAACAACTTCTCTTCATTCTCTGGTGGTTCGACTACGGAAATGGATTCGGTTACTCCTATGCAAACCGCTTCACTTTATACTCCTCATACAAAGCACAATATTTCCTGTGTAATTATTTGCTGAGCACACAAAATAAATGAGGGGATTGAAAATGTCCATGCATTTATTGGCAAACTCAGGTCCAGACGAACATTTCTTCTTTAATAGAACTCACCGAACCGAACCTTCATTAGTGATATACCACGTCACTCTTTAGTCAGAACAAATCAGATTCGCGTAATAAACATTCAGTACGTATTGGCCCAATTTATTTACAAAATAGATATTTTAGATAGACTTGAGGAGACCTTATTTTAGTTTCGAAGATTCTTGTACGCCCGAACTGAGCTTCGCAGTCTACCAGGTAGTTGCCCCATTTTTATTGTCTAATCACTTTAAAAGATTGATGTTGATGGTTGAACATAGTAAAAGATTGATGTTGATGGTTGAACATAGTAAATAGTTGAGTGAATCAACGTGAATAATATCTCATAAGTTCTTTCATTGTTTGGGACCAAACTTCGTACTTTACTTACCTGCATACACTCCGCAGTGCAACATAAGATTTACACACCTTGGACTGATGCTCACCTATGACGCTGTCATGCTTGTGATTCTCATCGTTACTTCACTGACAGAAAACTATCCTTCCGCACTAACCGGGTGGAAGGGAGTACTACTCACACATATATAAGCATACGTAGGTCGCCATATGTATATATACAACTCCCCTTTTCAGAAGGGATGTATATAGAACTAAGGACCTAGTGCATAAGAGCTCTGGCCCATATCTCAAAGAACCATAGGTGTGTTACTAATTCAGGCTACTTCTACTTGATGAGGCCAATCAGAGAAGAAACCGGTCGTGAAATATCGGTCAGAAGGTGAGCGTCAAGATGCACATGAAAATGTGTTCAGAAAAGTTTAATACTTGGACTGGTGGTAATCTCACTTAGTTGTTCAAATTTTATGCAAATACTGCAATGTATAGCGGCGAAGTTATCTGTATAGTTTTTCGTGGTCCCACAGTTTTTCACAGATCCTATATGTGAACTCGAAACTGATATAAAATTGGAATATTTTTGGTTGTTCAGTTCGGAGCACATGCATGCGTGTCTTCTCTGGGTTTTCAGGTGACCGACCTGACCCCGGTAAAACTGAGGGGAACTCGAAATCCACCGTCTTCTGAAGAACTAAGGGGAACTCGAAATCCACCGTCTTCTGAAGAACCTATCGACGCATCTGTTCGAACATCTTCCGTTATACCTAGCTCGTCCTGTTGAAATGGTCACGGTAGAAATTCAGTGGATTGTTTGTCGTACAGTTTGAAACGTGAAACCAATCAAGTGAGTCTTTCAGTCTAACAAAAATTATAACCTGCCTAATCGTCATTCATTTTCTGAAGTTGGGTGCCAAAAAGGACGTCCCTGGGATAGTCTGTCTATCGAGCCGAGGATAAGTTAGAAGAGATAATCCAAATGCAGCCCGCCGGCCCTTGGTAGGGAGCTGCAGACCGGTCGCCTTTGAAAAGTTTTCCGCAACGCGTTAAGAATAAACGGGAATCCGTTAGCATCCGTTTTTGTGGCACATAGTTGTGGTTGTTAATTACATATTAAGAATTGAATTACTGACATGTAATTTCGCATATTTGATAATTTAAAAGAAATCCATTTGCGAAAATTCTGGACTTGGGCTGGATTCGAACCAGCGACAGAAACAACATGCCTTAACGCGGCAAGCGCTTTACCAGCTGAGCTACAAACTCCTGGAGTCTAGTTAAAATAAATACTTATAAATGGAAGTCTCAGAAGCCTCCTAACTAAAGATATCTCCCAAAATATAGCGTGAAACAAAAAGGCGGCGATGGAGAATCTCATGTTTATTAGTCTGCCGTATCCGACTGAACGTGTCAGCGATTTATTCAGCCGCGAAATTAGGAGTGCGCTTAAAAATCCTTGCTCTCTGTGGCTGCTGATTTTTCACTCCACCCGCAGTCGGTGTTATATTTCCTTGCAGAGCTTAGTGAGTTTTACTCGAAATTTTGCGCATATTTTCTCATATTTTGTCACCTAATCAGTTGCTTTGGGCTGTTAGAAAGAGTTTTTGAATACCCGTAAGGATGGCCATGCGTTAGTTCAGAGAAACCCATTTCTACGGCGGTGAGTTTATCGCCAAACTAGAAAACAGTCTTCGGTAGAAACAGGACAAGTCATTTCAATTTATCTACAATGTTCGTGAGGCGTATGCCAACATAGGCGCAGGAGACTGCCATCAGACTTTAAGATCCACGAATGCACGCGGAGTAGCAAACCTTCTACGTGTCTTCGTCAGTCATTGTACAGACACCAGAAATCCCGGCGAGTTTACACCACTTGACATCAATATGCTCATGTTGGACATGTGCGTCCATCAGTCACCTCCAATCGAATCCAATAGACTGTTGCCCGCCAGATGTATGTGGTATTCAGTGAAATTAAATAACTTGCCCTAATTTTTCCATGTAAACAGTCACAGTCAACGTGTTCTCAAATAATTGTACATGGTTCTCATTCGTGTCATCTTGCCACCAATAAGCTGAGCACTGAGCTACTCTTAAGAGGCCTCTCTTGCAGCGAATACTTTCAGTACGTCATTTGGAGGCCTAGCTAAAGACAGCAGTGCATATGAATCCATTCATACCCCATATATTTGTATACATACAGTATAAACGTACCTGTACATTTGCAAACATATTTAATATACGTAAATATATCTGCTTGAGAAATATTACATTCAGTGTAGCGTCTGTCAGGCAAAAACACATAAGTAATCGATACATCGTTTTAAAACAACATATATTTCCCACCCATCTTCTAACCTATGGAATAAAATAGATTAATTAACAATGACAATGTTCCCGACATATAAACTTAATACGCTTTTTGTTGTGGCTATCTTTATTCGATGTAGCTTGCCGTCGAAACCAACAAGTGCGCACGGATTGAATTTGAGTTGTGTTACGGAGCGTTCTGTTGTGTTTTCGACGCTGTTTTAGTTTCCATTTGTGTAAGTAATGTGTATGGCTTACTAGGTCTTTGGCTCATGCGTGTTTGTTTTATCCCCGGGTGTCTCCACGTCGCCTCAAAGTTAGTCTGCAGAGTGGAAACGATCGGCTTGCATGTTATAATATATACAAATATATGCAACATAGGCGTACATACATACATACATACATATATACATACATACATGTATACCTAAATATATCCATATTAGACATATTACATGCAGTATAGCGTTTTTAACCAAAAGTGCACTATTGACACATATGTTTTCATTGTTAACAACACATTTTGCATTTACCTCCTAACCCATAGAATAAGCCAGAATGATTACTAATGTGATTTTCCGATTTGTAAACCTAGTGTGCTTTTGATTGTGACTATCTTTAACAAATGGTCTGATCTCAACAGGTATATTCTTTTTCATTGCAACGCTGGGAACGTGTCTGCAAATTCACATTCCAAGTCACTTGCAGGAAACGATTATATGCGTTTTGCTGTGTTCCGGAAGACGTCACGGGATTGCAGCTAAAGAAACTTTCGGGGAAATCCACGTCAACCTATAAGAAAACCTCGAACTTCTATAAAACGCAACATACACTGAGATGTGATTTGATGGTCATTTTGAGGGAGATGCAATTGATACAGTTGAAATCCAGTGGATCGTAACAGTCTGATTAAAATATGCACCATCCGAAGGAATGCCAGAGTACGGCGGATGTGTACACACCTCGATCATGAATGGGATCAATTTCACCTTAACATGAGCGGCTTATAAAAAGGACGGCGTCTACTCAGGTGAGGTTAGTGATATCAAGCAGTGAAGGGTTAACATTAAAAGAAAAGCGTCAACCTTTAGCTCTTGAAAGCCTGATGATGGTTATGAGAACCGTTCTTGGAAGTGCTTACCAAGTCATGATTAAAAGGGGTGACAACAGATGAAATATTATTTTCGGTAGTTATTGTAAATATATTGGACCGACTTTTTAAAATCATAGTAACAAAAGAACTTAATCATTGTCAGTGTGTCAATGTTGCTCATTCACGTGGAAACAAAAACAAAGTATACTTAACGAAAAATACTATAACGTTTTTTAACCTGAAGTTGGTAAAAAGCACTACAGTGTACACACATACCCACCCTCAGTAGAAAAAAACAGGTAATTGGAAATCATGTCAATTACCTACAAGGGTGGTCAGAACAATAGCAAAATATACCAAACTGTGGCCCGTTTTCCAGTCTGCTATTGATGGGTGGCATCATTAGATAGCAGGTGCATTAACCTCTTCATCACGGCATTTTGACGAGTACTTGCCTGAAATATTAGAGTAAGTACCGCTGATATTAATTTGCTTTTTACGTAAAAAGAACACATGAGCAGTGTTCAACAACATTTAGATGATGTAAACGACGCGGATGGGAATCAATAATTACATACCATATCACGTTACAGCAGCACCTGCTCCAGATATGCTTTAATTTAGCAGTGTTAAGTTTTACTGTTAATGAGACTATGTCAAACTGTAGCGGTGTGTGACAAACAGAGGCTTTTGTGGTTATTCATCAACGTAATCAGCCTCCTCCCAAGTATGACCGGAAACACTCAGTGTTAATTCCGTATATGGTTTGTGAAAGATGTCATTTTCAAACTACCTGTGACGCTATCCATGGTTCAACCTATCAATGAGTCCAACCACATCTGCTACTGTTTAAGTTAAACCAGTAACTGAACTCGCAAACCAAACCAGTGTATCGAGCAAGTTCGTTCAATTTAGTATATTGCTTACAGGTAGCATCATGCACACATACCATAGACATGTAGTAATTTAAGGAATGAAACAAGATAACTCAGGCTTACATAAATTACCTCTTTATTCGAATAAATGGAAAAACTGAGGCCACCATTGCAAATGTAGAAGGGATGTCCTGATAGTAACTAGTAAGCGCCACCTTCTGTGGTTGTGCCTTCTCCTTTAACGACGTGCTAATTGGATGATTTGGAATGTTTGACTGAAATTCGTCACACTTGACATTACTAGTGGGTCGCTCAAGCATGTTTACTAAATTTGAACTATGTATTTCCGCAGCATCCGAGCCTCAGGGGAAACCATGCGCATCAATTCCACAGACATCAGCTATTATTGGACCAGGAAAACCTCAGTAGAACTGAGTATTGATAACACAGCAGCATATATTTATAAGAAGGTTAACAAGTGAATCACTTTTAGACCAATTATCATTTCGCCGGTTGAACTTCTCCAAATGGATCTTCCCAGAACTGTTCGACAGACGCTCGACAGATTCGCTTTCCGTGTAAAATGGCTGTAGACAAATGAAAGCGCATGATAGTTACGTTGACAACTTTGACCGCTTCCATAGGTGAAACTCGTAAGCTTAATATGGATGACAATACAGATAGTTTAAAAAAGCTTCTTCAGTGATCGTCATGATCACATGCGTTAAATTGTTTGAAGCGGCCTTTTTGGATTTATAATATTTTCCACAAACCAAAACATATAACTTGTTAAATAACATTTTCCTTGATAACAACATACGGTTCGGTCGGTTATTTTTTATTGATCGAGGTAAACAAGGCCCGTGGTTTTAACTACACCATTCACCTTGTGCATGATACGGGCTGTAATGTATGTTAGATAGTTTACTTTAAGCAGCATGGAAGTACACGTAAAGAAAAACCAAGTGACACTGTTCACTTTTAATCGACGTTCTTAATAAAGAAAGGTGGTCGCTGAGTTGCACTAGATAGACATTGATAAGTTTGCACCGAAACTATAGGCCGATAAACATTACAGCAAGTGATTTGATTCATTTGAGAATGATGTATTACACATGTTATTCGGATATCAACAGATGGCTGTTACCCGCCGTCGGTGTTGGGGTTTAAGCTACAGCACAAGTCGTACATTGCTTATAGTTAGTAAACTTTTTCTGTTGTTGTTGGGGTTAATAAACTCACAGTCCCCTAATTTGTTTTTCGTTAATCGTCTGCGCAACACCAAGACTGGAAATTTGCCTGAGTACTGTGGAACACCTCATTTAGGTGCGCATATAACCTAAGCTGTTTCACGTAAACATCAGCTGATCTGATAGACTATTTTCGAGTGAAAAACTAGTTGCAGAACCGTGAAACTAATGTGGTGTAGTTATCTTATGTGTTCCGCATGGAAAGCGCAAATCCAGATGTGACTTTAATCCTGGTCGTAGGAAATTGGTTGGGATTAAAACTATGTTTAATTTACATTCTGCCTGTATAGGTTACCCGTGGGCCACACGTTGCACACGGATGAATAAATGTTTATGTCCACCAACCACAAAAGTTGCACAATCAAAACACGGCCAGATAAGTCAACCACTCTAATGGCAAAAGGCGACGAAAACATTTTTCAAATTGAAAACAAACTGTGTCACAAATTTCTCAATTTCATCACCGTACGGGCTGAACGAATTACAGTAATCTAAGGTCGACTGTAGCTTCTATTTTGATTTGGTTAGTTTCACTTACCCTGCAAATCATACAAACACCAAACCATATGCCATCCGAACACCGTGTACTTGTTGGTTATAAGTACTTTTCGACTGCACGCAGTTAACAATGTATTGCACCACTTAAGCAAAAGACTATAACTGATGGCGGTTGAGAAAACAACATACTGATATTGAACAAAGTGCATCACAGCTGTTGAGTTAGACTGGAAAGTCTATGGATTGCGACAGCTGCGATCAATTGTGGGTGATGTTCAACTTGAAATTAACCAAATCCCCAACTACTCATCAGTAACAATACTGATGGTTTATTTTACGGTGTATCAAAATTTTATTTTTTCTGATGTTCGTGACAGAAATCAACAAAGCAACCTAGGGGAAGATTCCCCGATTCAAACTCAAGTGG
>JTDE01000683.1:160571-178303 GCA_014338405.1 Paragonimus skrjabini miyazakii
CAAACTCAAGTGGGGATGAACATAAGCGACATGGAGCACCAAATGAGGCTAATCTACATCTTTGATTGTCATGTAGTGCTGAATATACAAAAGATTTTCCAGGCCGTCGATAACTCAGTGACAATTCTTAACTCACTTCCACAGTTGACAACTTTTCAGCACCTAAAACGACTAGTATGCAAACTGAGCCAGACAAGTGGACTATATGACGCTCAATGATGAAAAGGCAATTTGAGTTGACCAGCCTGGAAACTAGTGTACTGCCAGTACGAATTAATAAACAAATCACCACTGTATGATGTATGTCTATTGATCGGGAGCCTACTGGTCATCTTAGGTGAATTTAATTACCACGATAAAAGCAAACTGGTCGTACTTTTAAAAGGGAAACAAAATATCCACCGTTTACTCAATTTCCCATCGGCCGCCAATTACTTCTAACCGTTAACAGTTTCAACATAAATATTTTTAATCATGCTTCGAAACATAACCAAAATGTGACATATACGAAATAACAGCTTGACTGAGAATTAAATTATCTGAATTACGAAATTACTTATCAATAAATTTTGCTTGAGCAGTCAATCGGCTGGATCATTTGGTGGATTCCATATGACACAGTTGGTTGGGTGGGTAGCTAGATCCAAATGCGAAATTTCTGAGCTTCCGGCGTGGCTTCGTAGCTCAGCTGGTAGAGCGCTTGTCGCGTTTGGGCATGATATTTCTGTCGCTGGTTCGAATGCAGTTGAAGTCCAGATTTTTCGCAAATGGATCTCCTCTAAAGTAAATTCTTGTTCATGAGACAGGTGGACGGAAACCCGAAAAACTATACATCAACAGTGTAGTTGATGGATGCTCTCCAAGGAGTTTTAAGTGTTATTTTCACATTCACACTTCTTGATAATCGGTGTAAGATCTACGGAAAGAATGTTATTTTAAAACTTCATTACACAGTTTAAACCGAATTCACCGTATGATAAGGTTACTCCTTTTCATCGATCATACAGTCTAAAGCTTTAACACATCAGCATAATTGACTGTTTCTTAATCCGTGTTAAGCACGTTTATTTTACTAACGTGACCTCCTTTTTACTGGAGACAATAACGCTGAACTAACAGGATGCATAATCTCGACCATCAATGAGGTTACCAAGTGATAACTTTTATTTTGGTTCACACTTTTATTCACAATTTTAGTGTCATTCTCATTCACGGTTAACCAATATTCTCTGTCCTGTTCATGTTGCCTCTATCACATATCTTCATTTATCGTTGGTCCCATTCGTGACGACCCAGTCGATCAATCACGTCGATAAAAGTCAGCCTCTTTGTGGACTGATTCCTTAACGTTCATGCGCATAAACTAATTCTCAAACTCAATAACCATCCATTAGACTAATGTCACCTGTTCACCACCGTGCTCTCATGGGCACGCTTATTTTGTTACAGTGTGAAATTATTTAATTCGTCGTTGACTTTACCGTGTCTGTCGAGTAAAATTTTGTTTGACTATCAGGATGTAGTTGGCTACGCATCATATCACGTTCGAGGGTTAATGATACGCTGGTGTTTACACCTGGACATTCTGTTGCTTATATCACTTGTGGAGAGTCCGGTTGAAACTGTGCATTATGCAGTTCACGAAACGTATTTAAGTCTCTGGACTACAATTACCACGTTTGATAATAAACAATAATAGGTAAACATAGCATCGACACTCAACTGACAGAAAGCGGTCACCAAACACGGACATCCCAGGTTAAGGATTAGACACTCACGTGAGTTCTGTCCGGATTCCGTACTCACTGGTTCAATAGTCCGTTTTCTTAATGTTGAGCCGTACACTGCGTCATGGTTAATACGCAAGACCAAGGTCACCGCAAGATAGCACACGAGTACTCTGAACTACAAGTCAAAACACATGGGTGATTGTAATGAGAATCTTACTCTGATCATCCACCAGAGAAACAACTGAACGCCAGACGGTTCACCGTGTGAGTTTAACCTTCAGTTAGTGACGTATATATATATACTGTTCAGCCGCCCAATCCGATTGTAGAGTTGTTTAGCATGAGATGACTTTGTATCGTAACAATCAAATCGTTGACTTGTCCATGGACTGCACTTAACTATTAGTCAATTTTTGAGCTGAAAGGTTGCTTTGATTAGTCGATCACTGTGTTGGCTTATTTCTTATCTAGTCTGATTAGTAAACCCAATGTGTTGCCAGAATATTCCGTTCGACGAGTGAAAAGATGTGGACTGTGAGAGGTTAAACCAGGTTCGCGTATTCTGATCAATCACAAAATATCAACTGACCAAACACTCATATGAAGTTAGGGGACAATGGATTCAAGTAGCAAGGAGTCATACGTAAATCTAACACTCAATACGATTTGTAAAAATGATCCTCTCGAAGTGAACTGGCGATGGAATGCAATTGGTTTACAAGTATCTAAGCCTTAGACCCGCGCGTCTTGGCTCGTAATAGATCAAAGAGCCAGTATGAGCAAACGAACTTTAAGACAGCTTTCGAAATGACTCCGAGAAAGTCATCCGCGGTGGCTGTGACATGGAGAAGCAGGATCGGTCAACATTGCTATTCTCGCTCATCTGGTTGAAAACTGTCACCAAGTGAACAGTTATCAAGCCTTCTAAGTGGTGCATCATCTGCAAGTCAACCTATCAAAAGTCGTCCGACTGAAAACATTGCATTGCCGAGGTTATCGGAATCCGGTTGTTTGACCGAGTTTTGTGGCATCAAAAGCGGTGTTTGTTATTATAGCAATGAAGCATGGAGGAACTGAAGCCAGGCTTGCACCTTCTTGTGAAGTTGAATGTTGATTAAAATTGCGAAACACAACGTCATCAGCATGTTTGCCAACATATACATCAAAACTTACTACACCTTGTATACATCAAGTAAACAAGGAAATAGTCCGTAATATTTCGAACCAGTGTTTGATTTACTATTAATTAATGTGGTACATTAGATAGGGAGTTGTGGGTTAATTAATTCAAACCACAAAAGATGCAGTAATACCCATATAATATATTAGTGAACATATACTGGATATAGATTGAACATCACCCACAATATATCGCAGCTTTTGCATTTTCTTAGGCCCCTTCCAAAAAGAAGCACTAGACTTGACTTTTGCTCTCATTAGAGCTCATCACGGTCGGGACAAGAACTCCAGCAAAGCAACCGTATTGACCACCGCGCCAGTGACTTCAAATTAGCACGGCCGAATTATCATATGCAAAAGTCCAAGCACTTTCGCTTGTGAGGAATGATCCGGTTTCCCAATCGTCTCGATAGGAGACACAGTTACTAGGATGTTCAGTTTGTATTAAGACCAAAATACCCCACTACTGATCAGTTATCTTCTATTCTCAGAATAAAACCTTTAGTGAAGTAGTCTGTTACAATAACTCAGCATCGTACAGCTTCAAAATCGCACAATCTCCCAAATTCATCAATCCTAGCTTTTTTTTTATAAACGTTGGATAGAGAACTTTGGTCTCTGTAATATTACCTTGAGGCCTGAAGTTTATGTCATGAGCTAACGACTCATTTTCTGTATGACCGTTCGCGATCCATGGCGTTTTCCTTGTCACTAACGTAACGTTATTCCTCAGTTATTTGTGGGAAACGCATAGATGCACTACTGAATATTTGCTGGCAAGTTACCGAAGTTGCGATTCACCGTGGATTTTGTGACGCACTTTAAAAAGCAATAGGTGCAATCTTTATTATATGCGTGTGTTTTATATGCTCTTGTTGCAACTTCCCGTTATGTTTTCTAAAAATGTAACAAGCTATTTTTTATTGTAATTGTATTTATCCTTAAGCAAGCAGATTTCCGGATTTTTCAATTGATAAAGAATTTGTGTGGTAGATTTTTCAACTTGTTTACAATACATTTATGTCTGACGCTAATTCCACGACGGAACCATTTTAGGTTTGACCTAGAAAAAAAGGATGCAATTAGCATATGGACATCTGAAGGCAGTAAGTACCAGTTGTCCTCTGCGTAAATGACTTAAGTTCACCGTCTCATCGGCTAACTGACTGAAGAATTTTTCAGGAATGCATTTGGTTGCTGACCCACAAACTTGAACTATACAACCTGTTTTCTCTTTGTTTTGTTCCACCTGGTTGCGATTGGAACCGGAAACCAGATCGGCAACTTTCATTCGCTATATTTTTGGTGTTGTAAACATCTCTAGATGAGGGCCAATTATGATAATTAGTGCGATTTTTACTAGACCAGAGAGAAAAAAAATAACCCGCCCTTTCTTGCCGTTCAAGGAGTGAATGCCAAAACAAGTGTATCTGACTTAAATTTCAAAACTTTTTGGTCACTACTAGGAAAAATAGATCAAATAATCAGTTGCATTCAGTCGATTGACATGGTCTACCTAATAGGACTACAATATTTCATCCTATTTTTAACTCCATTGGTTTGAATTGGGCAGTATATTAAAATTTTGTTGCCAGTCTGCCTAATAATTATTTACTCACGGTAGCACATCACCCACACGCCCTTTGTTATTTGGTTGAGTATTTCAAGACTAACGGTATCTTCGTGATTCTTTGAGGGTACGGTTTAGAAAGGAAGCAGTTTCTCTTTTTGCGTGATAGTTGTAAAAGCTTTCCCCCTTAGTGCTGATTGTCCAAAGCTGTATGGTCAAAATTTGTCGGCCATATCAGAATGATTTTGCGATGTGTGTTGATCTATTTGATTAGCTGATGACGTAAAGGTTTAAAAAATCTGGATGAAATTGTGTTTATATAAATAGTCATTTAGAAGAGATCCATTTGTAAAAAATCTGGACTTCAGCTAGATTCGAACTGGCGACGGAAACGCGGTAAGCGCTCTACCAGCAGAGCTACGAAGCTTCGTAGCTCAAATCTGCCGAACTATTTGTCAATAAATGATCATTTTTGGATACTGCACCTCATCATTTACACATGCTGACATATCAAACAACCCCACGAGGTTGTTGGAGGTCGTTCAAAATTACTCGCACCAACAGATTCAACTCAGACCTGCCGTAATAGGAAGATGATCTCTTAGTAGGAACATTATTGTAATATAGGTGGCACACTATTTAGTTACGTGAGTGCCATGAACTTCCGAATATTTTTTTCACGCATCTTTATTTATAGTGCATTGAACCAGCCAATTCGATGCTGCTCATATTCCACACACTTTAAATTCAGATTGGTACTCTTGCAGTTTCTAGTCATTAACCTAAGCTCTTTCTTCAGACTGAGCTTCTCCCCTTTTTGTGTATCACTGGAATGTTTCAAGTAAATTTTCACTGCGCCCCTTAATCTCATCCTACCGTAAATCTCAGCCCGTTCACGAAGTGATTGAGAGTTCCGTGGCTGATCATTTTGAATACATATTTAGATTTGCGTCAAACATTCTGATAATCACACTCGTGAATGATCTGTTAGTTGTTTTTTTGAATCAGTGTTTCATTCTAATCATCTTCGTTCGTATTACTGGACAACAATTTCAGCTAACAACACGGAACAGTGAAAATCTGTCACATCGTTTCACACACTGAAATCACGCCACAAATCAACACGCAGGTGAACAAGAGATCACATTGAATGTGAAGCAATCCTCGACTATCGTTAAGTCCTAAAGAGTTTGGAATGACAGGCTTTCTTTTGAAAAACCCTTTACACTCACAGTTGACCTTACAACTGTTCGACTGGCAAATTTCTCACGCAGTTGGTGTCTAGGTTTGATAAAATTTGGTCTGTCAGTTCCAATGCTAATCAACATTGTGTTTTCTAATAGGTGCCATACCCAGGTATGTTCACAGAAGATTAAGCGAACTTCATTCTGAAGTAGTCCTTCTTCTAATTGGTAGAAATGCATGTACCTTAATTAAGTATTCCAACTGACGTTAATCAAAACCGAACATTCATAATTAAAGAGTCTACTGATAAACAATAATACTAGAAAGCAGTGGTGTTGAATCTTTTCAAACAGATTCAACTTTGCCGTTGATTTCAGCGCAGTTCGTGGACACATTACCGCCAACTGAAACGTACTCATGAACAGTACACTTTCAAATGTATCCGAATAAGTTCAAACGATGGTCAGAGACATGTGGCTTTCTACGATACTGAAGAAAATATATGGATCAGTAGTTCATTACGAATTATGTAGGTGTTTGAAGAGAGCGAAAGAAAACAGTCAATATTATGGAGATACTCAACATATGTTCAAAATGCCCAACAAATAAAGTTATTGAGGTAACAGAGTCCAAGGGATCTCCAACAGAATATGATCGCTATTTTTGACAAATTTCAAAAGTATATCCAAATAACTACGGAAACAGTAGGAAATTCAACGACTGATGCCGAATGTTTCAGATGAACACTCCGGAATCAAACGCAAATATAAACACAAATGAACTGCGTCATCCGGAAGTGCATTTCATATTTTCTAGCAGTTTCTGTGTATGCCAAACACTTTGAATAAACTCGAGCAATGACTTCAACAGTTAAACATTTGCAGTTCACTCTAAGATGCTATGTACCAAGCTTCGTAATGTTTAATAGATGAATACTGATTAACGTATCGGGTTTAGCAATACTACGCATACGGATTACATAATTTGAGGACAGCTTTGAAGCAATGGTTAATACAAAAGTAATTGTATAAATTTATAGAATCTCAGTCCCCATCGTTGATAGCGTACGATGAAAAAATGCGAGGAGGGTTACCAGTGGCAGAAGCCAACATATGCTGGGGTTACAGATGGTCCATCCATATGAATAAAGGCAAGGCAACGCGATTAATACTTCTAGTGAAAAAATGGATGTAGTTGACTTCAGTACTGACAACCGGATGAGCAATACCGTCCACAGTGTTTATATGTACATTTCCAAATTGATAGTACGAGACTGAAATTCACATTTTCCTAGTCGTCAGATATCTGTTTGTCCTGATTCTTTTTATTTGGACGTCTCTGTTTCTAAACTCAATCCGTTTGTTCTCTTCTGTGTGTGCCAGATATGGTCAAATTATGCGCACGCGTGTATTCAGAGTACATGTAATGTTACTCGGTCAACGTCACAAACTTTAACTGTCAAACTTCGCAGAAGAAATTGCTTGTTTTAACCTGACACAATGGTTGCCTAAGTGAATTTGTCATACCAGACAGAAATAAATGCGCGGTCGGATATGATCACTAGAATCGAAGAATAGAGGTGGACCTGGAGCCAACACAACAAATGTCACGGATTTTTCGTTGTTGGGTTTCTTGTAAGCTAACTAAACTCTCAACCCGCTAACTAATAACACACTTTCTACGTTCAACTATGGCGTTGGTGTGTTCCAACTTGAATTGTTCGAGAACTCCTGCGGAGGCAATCGATCCCATGGATCATTTGATGGAATCCATGACAAGGTAGGACGCGTGGACAACTAGATCCGAATGTAAAATTTCCGAACTCCCGGCCCGGTTTTGTAGCTCAATTGATAGGGCGATTGTCGCATTTGAACATGTTGTTTCTGTCTTTGCTTAGAATCAAGTCAAAGCCCTGATTTTTTGCAATCGGGTTTCTTCTAAGAAGACTAATCGGCTGTTTTGTAGTCAGCAGGTTAAATGAAACCAATGTTTAGACTAGCAGAAATGTTGCCATATTTTGCGGGAGCTCAAATAAACTTCGTGTGTTGTGAACAAATAAGTCTGTTGTGATTGTGGTTAGGCTGAGATCTGACGGATCTAACTGCTGTTAAGCGTCAGTTCTCTTCCATCAATTCATTCAAACATCGGTGACCTGTTCGTAATTGGACTTGCTTTACTAATGATTCTTCTAATTGGACGTCACCCTATTTGAGTACAGTGCTAGCACTCAGATAAATAATTCAGCTTGTTCTTCCGGAAAATAAGCAAAGGGGCTAGATTGATGGTGTTCACTTTGCATCATTGTACATGCTCGTGTCAACGTGAGCATTTATCAGTGCCTCAGTTACTGTTTGTGTAAACTGTCTAGGTCACGGCATATTAAACGAACGCTACTCGCACATGTTCGTACAATTTCGTCCGCGCGCTTTAACATGGTCTGTTATGGCGTTGAAAATACATGTTCCTATGACAAATATTTTCACTGAATAATTATATCAAAGACGCGCAGAATGAACGTTTTCGTTACTCTCTGATGTAACGTTACGTGCTAATAAGAGCGGCTGTCATGAAAAAATGCGCGCAGGTTAGCCGTTAATGAAGTGAAATTTAATTCGTCACTCCTGAATGTGTAGGTATTGTGATCAACGGTTTTACGAAAGATGGCACCAACAGTATAATTATTATATTTAAACGTCGTTCGGGTTTACCTGTCGTTAGTGATAAATAAGGGGCAGGATATTCTAACAGAAGGTGATAACCGCAATTGAATGTCAGTGTTATGTACTCATTGTGAGCAAAATTCTTGGTCATTCCTTATGGCTTAAGTAAAACTGCGGAAAACTTTCTAACCAGATGTACCACACTGAACGGATCGATAAAGTCGCTTCTAAGATAACCAGACCGAAAGTGACGATTATTCGAAGACTGTTTTTTCATTTTCCAAGATCCATGGAAATGAATTGCCATTACGTCTGATTTATAACCTGAACAATTCATTCCATCACGGTCCCGTCCGATGGCTATCTCAACTACGTGAACTAGTCAGAGCAAGAAAACGTCCATGTATTCTAAAGGATAAGTTTAAGTTTATGAACTTCGTCGACTGGGTCAACACTGAGAATCACTAAATGCCATCCGTAGGTGTGACGTCATTACTAACAAAAATGCCGCTCAAAGGAACAGCAGATCACTTATGTAACCTCAATGACCAGAGCCAAGTGAAAGTTGGTATTCCAGCTGGAAAATTGAAACAGTTATTGCTATTTTTAGTTTAACTATGGTATTCATAGAGACTAACCTGAGGTAGCCATGAGGTCCCCATTTGGTCCGTTGCTGGCGGAAGTATTGACGATCAAATTGTAACTCATTCAGTTAGGACCCGCAATTTCCCAATTTCTCTTCTGATAATGTACCACAAAGTAGATGAATTAATCCAAAAGTTCAAACATGACAGTGCACTACTTTTCCTGAACTCCATTCTACTAAAGCGAGAACAAAACTCGTTATGTTGTATGACCGACAGGGCAAGAATGATACCCATACGAGACACCACAGACAAGAGACTTCAACAAACGTGACAGATATTGTGCATGAATGGATATCCAGAAATAGTCATGTACAAGAACATAAAACCGGCAAGCGTTCATCCAGTAATGAAAGCAGCAGAGATAAAGTTCATTCTCTTTATTTTATCACTTATAGAAGATGCAGCTAGCGAAACGATTAGCCACTGGTTCAGAAATACACATACCGTACACATACCGTACATATACCGTACCACATGGATGATTATTTAATTCAACAGACCGGTATGCGTGTCACATCTGAAAGATAGTTTGCCAAGTTTTTCTTCGTCATTTCGTATTTATTCTACCACCTGCTGTTATCAAACCAGTCACGTTGGGAAAACTATTCAGCGACGGTCAGGCAGGTTCCGTGAGCACTTCCTAAATGGCTATGAAATGATGTGACGAAGCCCGTCGGACTGCATTTAATAGAAGCAGGTCAACAAATTACGGTTGACTGGGCACTCAAAATGGTTTATTACTTGTCCCGCGTCCATTCCAGAACTGTCAAGGTGGACTACTATCGATGGCAGAAGCAATCACAGTCCGATTGTACTGCCCCAGCTGAGCGCCTAAACAAAATTCCTAAGTGTCCTACACCTGCTGTGGCTGATCACGTGCAGACCATCTGAAAATCATTTGACCATCAATCTAATGAACACGGTCTTACACGCCGGTCACATGTTTCGTGTAAACACAACACCCACACATACACAAAATAAGCCCACCACTCGGTTAGATATCCATCCGCAACTTCGTTGACCACCACCACTGCGCGTAACCATGCTTTGTCTTCATATATAAGTTCAATGAATCCTATGTATTTCTATGTCTGAGGAGGATTTTCGACAAGAGTTGTACGCAACCCTGACTTTTCATGGATGCTGCTGATATGATACAGTATAAATGAAACCCAATTACTAGATGGCAACAACAACCGGATGCACAGTTTTATGTTAGGGTGGGTTTGATTTATTAGGAACTGAGGTTTCTGGTATAGCACTGCTTATGAGTTAGTGTGACTTCCATTCCAAGCTTTTAAATGGTTCCGTGAACACTGGCAAATTTCGTAAACCTAACTTATTCAAACTGACAACTGGCCACACGAAACTGTAATCAGACTATAAGTATATACAGTAAAATTAATGAATCCATACGAGTAGATTAATCCCAGATTAATAAGTTAAAGTAAGGTAGCACAGAAGAAAGACTGTTCCAGGTGAATAGGACCCAATTTTTTCTGAAAATAGACGCACAGTGTATTGTGTTTTTGTCACTGAAGTCAAGTATAATGAGTAATTTCCTTGGTGATTTTGAAACAAACCGACCTAGCCGTATTCATGCTCACAAATACAGATTCTACTCCTATTGTGAGTAGGTGTGAAAATGCTGTGGTTTTAATATACTTGTAGTCAAAAGTTGTATCTAACGTTATATTCCTGATTGGTTGCCAGCGGAAACTAATCATATGTACGCATCATATGTTTGTTTCAGTAAACTGATCTGACGGCTGGTTTGCGGATGCGATTAGTTTTAACAGTATTCACAAGTATTCAGTTGGTTCATTTTGATTCCAGTCGCAACTCCAGTCGATCTTGCTGCCAAGTTTCATCACACAACGATTAATCATGTGCACTGAGAAAAGGGAGAGAAACTATCACCGGCTGACGAAACCTTTACATCCTAATTATAAGGGAGTACTTTCAGATTGGGCTGAAATATTTCATCAAGACACGTAAATCGATGGCACGATTTCAGTGTGCAATAAACGTGTTTGTAAACACCAAGTAACTATTTATTGTTCGAACGATGTAGTGTGTGAGAACATTTTCTTATATTTTAGACGACATTATATGGTTTATGTTCTGTACTTTCAACAACACCTTCTTCTAGATTCACTGTAAAGCTGTAACAATCAAGACACTATTGGTATGTGTTGAGAAGTGTTAAGCTTATATAATTTGAAAATCACGCAACTAATGGCAATGTCAGCCTTCCTGGGTACTTTAGTCAGCCCTTATCGAAAAAACAAATACACGTGAGTTTTGCTTTCGTTAAGGATTCTGAGTATTGTTTATCGTTTCTACGACCGAGAGAATAACTTGGACTTTGTTTTTATGAGGCGACTGTAGTGACCATAGTGCCCTTGCCCTCATGTTTAGCAATCAGACCACACATATTTTGTTGTGGAATAGACAGGGGGAGTTCATGATCCAGGGGTAGACAGTTTCAGTTTGATTCGCTGTGATGGTCATTTGAACCATCGTATACTGTAAGAAGCTATTAAGCAGGCTGCTAGATAATTCTTCCAAACGTGTCCACATTCCGTTAGAATTTCGTACCATTTAGTGGATACTTACTATAGAGCATGGAGAGCTGTTACAGTCACATGAATCAGCAATTCACAAAAAATGTGTAGGTTGATAAACGACGCTAATTTCTCTTGCAAAAATGCACCAAGTGTACACTAATCACATTCGGATGGTAAAGTCTTCCATGAGCTAAGCACACTACTATAATGGGTTACGAGATTCTCCTGCCTGGATGACGGATTTGAGCGCATTGCGTAAAATCATGTACTGAAAATGAGTGACGCAGAAAGTTTGCTGGGATATTGAAATCTTACCAACTTCGTGAGCGCCCAGGTAAGTCATATAGAATTTGGAGTTTATGCATTAATTTAATGGACATACTCAGAAACGGAGAACGCTGAGCAAGAAGGTTGATAAGATGACTGTTTCATACAGTGCTACCGATTGTTTAATGTAGAGAGTGTCAAGCACTACGCGAACATCGGAACGTATCGATTATATGTTGGCCATTGGGTGCCGTTTTGCGTAGGCCACCTAAGGGAAGTAACCAATCAACTCCAGTCGGAAACAGCTCTGTACAGCCAAAAATAATTACACCGGTTGAAAATGTCGGCAAAAGATTATACAAATTCTCAACGACAAAGTTAAATGGAATGAAGTTAACTGAGTCAATTTTGCTATGATTTGATTATTTTCCATTTTTATGGTAACTGCTAAGTCAAACTACAATCTTCGTAAACAATCTAAATATCCTCAAACGCTTGTAAGATGAGACAGCGTGGATGAAAGATCATTAATGTAGGTTTATCACTTTTCTGAAACAGGTTTTATATGATATATTTATAGTCCACACTGTCCTTCACGCAAAGCGTCGCATGGACTAGAGTCCGATTTTTCCATTTGATGCATCAGTCCGTCCATGAAATCAACTTTATAAAATCTTACGCTCTGAATCAGAGTTTTATTACCAAAGCCTTCCACTGAAAGCGACGCAGATTTCTGGAAGTTGCAGTTGTTCACAAACACAATGTGACTTTTCAAAAATAACTGTCTTACTCCGGGTTAGGCATATTGAGAAACTGTGATACACATCTTTCACACTCGTAACGAATTAAAAATTATCAGAAGCGATGTTATGTATTATCCAGAAGTGAATGAGCATCTTACTTTCGCAAAGAAACTATTAGATTCACATCATTGCATATTGATGTTATCTTTCTTACTGCGCATGCTGACTCTTGACGAAAGTATCATCGGTTGTTAGGTGGTGACTGAGACTCACAGGCCCCATTATTTTGGTTCAAAATATCGTATGAAAATGTGGGAGTCCTTAGGTCGTTTTTGTGCACCCACTAATTTTAAAAAATAGTTGTAGCAGGAGGAAATCTGTAAACACCATGCAGAAGTGTGGGAACATTGGATTTAGTCGACTTTTGCCGCATAACCTAGACCGGATCTACAGACCATACTGGGTGTGGCTGCTTCGTTTATATATATTCCGAACGACAACCAAGCTACTGATTGAGAATAAGTAGGCTGCTGTTGTTATCAATAAACGTCACTGACTATCGATATCATCGTCAGCACTATTAGCACTCGTTTCAGTAATTCAGCAACGGCATTAGGACAGAATAAATTATTTTAGCGCAGCTGTTACATTAAGTAAGCACCCAGCAGAAAAATGAAACGAGGTAAATAAATGCAATTGGAGTGGAACAGCTAACTGTTTTAATTGCCGTGTAAGCAAACTGTCATGATCAAAATGCCTAGCTCCCCTTACAACAGTACGATCATACACAAACTCATAATGAACCTGGCCTATACTCCATAGGCAGCGTCGTGGGTTATCAGAAACTAACGTACTGCACAACTGTATAACCTGCCATCTCAGTGAATCTTCTTGTTCTTGTTCTTATTCACAAAATTCATGTTCGTCACCAGGTTCACGAAATTGGCGAGGCTCACAACTCTTACTTTTTTATTCAAACCTTCTTGTACTATGATTCATAATGTCGAAATACGTTTTACTTGAGCATTCAGACGAGAGACAATGAGCTGTGCATACGGTTAGGGAGGGGTCAGATTTGATCGTCATGTTTCAGTATTTATAGTTAACAATGTGACCGAATCAGTTCACCTGAAATGGGTAATGTTTTATCCATATAAACTAACTCGTGTGATCAAGTGCGGCTGAACATTGTGTTTCAAAAACATACATACCTGTATATACTCAGGGGGTGCAAATTCTCTCGATCCGTCCTAGCTGAGAACCATTTCTTCAAAGTCTGCGCATGCATAAGCTCACTTGACAACATGAAAGCATCACAGCAGAAATTTTGGCTCGGCAACATGATTTCCAACTGCTCACGAGAGTTCCTATCAATAAAGCGCCGAGTAACCTGAGCAGACCAGTTGAACAAAGGAAGAAGAATCGAGGCGCTCAGCAATTTGGTAGACTTTTTGAATAACTTATCCGAAACATGTGTATGGTTGTGAAATTTACAAGCTTAACCTCACCATTAGATGAGTGTTACATAAAACCATTAGCAGCCGCCCGTGACATGGTTGTCGGTAGAATAGCACGCTGTTCATTCGCTCTGTCCTCTTTGTCATTTGGATTTAGGCTGTAGGTCAGATAGAGCAGATACAACTGACAGTGGATTAGAGCATGACACACTGGGCGTACTTGTTGCTCCGGTCACAGTAATATTTATAACCCGACGGTTAATCAATAAACAGTCAGCACACAATTTCACTCATTCTGAAAACCTACTGTGAGCATGTGACATCACTTACAATGTACAAATAATAAGTAATGTAATGAGTTCAAATAACCCAATCAAGAGGGTGCTGAACTTTCGTTGAATTCAACATTGTAACACTACTCATCAGTAATGCAGTGTTAATTTTGGCCAAAGACGTTCGTGAATTCCATCGTGAACTGATTAAAACGTCTTGCTTGAGCGGTCAATATGCCAGACCATTGGTTGAATTCCACATGACAAAGTGAATTAAGTGGTTAATTGAGTCCAACTATGACATTTCTGAGCTTCCGGTGTGGCTTCGTAGTTCAGCCTGTAAGGCACATGCCGCTCCTGAGAATGCTGTTTGTGTCGCCAGCTTGAGTCCAGTGGAAGTCCGGAGTTTCAACGATTGGGTCTTCGTTAAAAAAGTCATATTGTGGTCGAACAGATATATAATATAGAGTAGATGAATTACTGAGAATTTTGCAGTCAAATTTGCCACAAGCCCTTTAATAAATGAACAAAGTAAAGTAGACGGTGTCTTTAAAAAATACTCTAACTGAAATCGTATGTAGCTTTAAGGGAAGCTGCATTTTAGCGAAAATGTTTCGTAAATTGGGCGTATATGATGTGAAGATAACTTCCAATTTGGTCAATTGAGCGAATGTAAGTAACCGTGCAACTATCATTCATAAGAATTTTGTTACGTATAATGTTGATCAAAGCTTTTCGAGCAAACCTAAACATTTTCCAGCCATACTAGCAGAGGCGAATATTGATCACTTGTAGTGAAGATTGTGAACAAGATTAGTACATAAAGCAGGGTATATTAAGTGATCAAATGCGTAGAAGTTAAATAAGGAATTTTTCAGAGGTGGACCTTGGGGAAATCTTGGACTATTCAATTCAGTTCATGAGTTTGTACCAGTTAGAGTGGTGTACCGCGAATTTTACGAGGGGCCATCCTTTTGGACAAAATTGATCTCACAGGATTTCCGTTAACGTATTCTGAGACAGGTTTTTAAGGGCATCATAGCCACGAAAGCACCAAAATAAAGTTTGGATGTGTCTGTTTGGCATCTGCTAGGCCAGGTTTGCTGAAAGTGCAAAGAAACAAGTAGGCAGATTGTGGGAAATTAATTTCTCCCACCGATTTTTTACGAACCAAACTTTCCATCCCCCTACTTACAAATGATCAGTCGTGGTTAATGAATGCGTGGTGAGATTGATTTACCAACAAATAATGTAATGCTTAGAACGTCACACTCGATATGTTTATAGAAATGATATCTGTTCTACCTGAGAATCTGTGACTACCTGTTAAAAATGTGAATACTTGTCGTCTGCAGCGGGGTGTAGCATAATGTAAGACAGCAGAATTACTTGTCAGCGATAATATTTTCTGTCTAGTTCACCTACTCAACAACTGTTTCAAGCAACATTGTATGTACATCCTTCAGTATTTGTGACGATACATTAGGGATATCTGTGAGCTGGAGTAACACTTCCGTCGCTCTCCGCTATACGTGAAGTGGATTATCGGAAAATTCTTGGAAGATAGTATTTGTTTCCAATTCGCCTCATTGATCGAAAAAGTAGGGTGCTTTTCTCGATAGAGCGGACCGAAACGCTGTTTCCAATCACTTTTTATTTTGCCAGTTACTCTGAGTCACATAAGGTGATCAGATGGACAAAGTAGAATTTCATCAGCAGAAGTAGTCAGGCCGTCCATTGGTCAACTCATGGAAATAGTCTGTGGTGGTTAGTTTCAGTGTGTTCCTTAAGCTAGCTGGACGGTTAACTAATCTGGACTTACTCGGTCAATAGTTAGATGAGATTACCAGGTGGATCATGCAACTCGTAGCTGATCCAATGGGTGAAATGACAAGCTTCAATCTGAAGGTTGACGTTTTTATGGTACTTTATTCAAACTGAACGCTACAGACGCCTGATAACAGCCCTTTAATTCAGGCAGGTTTTTTGGCCGATCCACTTCAAAAGGAAGCACTAGGCTCAAAGTTTGCTTATGTTACAGATCTTCAGTAGTGTACGCCCCTTTCCAGATTGGAATGTGCACTTTGTGATGATTGAAACCACTGGTTAGAAATGCCTCTTGACATGCTAATTCCATCTCTGTGTTTTTTCAGGCAACGACTCTGAAATGTACGAAAGTCTCGAATCGGGAGACAAATCCGCTTACCTTAGCTATTCATCACGTGTCAGTATCCATTCGTTTGCAGTATTTAACGATGTATCATTTACGTGCAATGTTGTCCGAGGTTGGTCGCGTGCACATATAGCTGGTTGGATTCCATATTAAATGGTCGACTGACATGATTGTAGACTTCTCTGGAGAGAAAAGTGAGGCGTTAGCCTACACTTACCTGAGGAATCTTAGTTTTCGACCACATCGTTGTAATCATATATCGGAGAATCTTGAGAAATGACTTAATTCCTGCACACTGAGAGATCATTTTTTGCAGTTAACGAAAGGCCTCATTTTGTTGACTCGTTAAATTCCGACGAGACATCAGTTTGTCATCATATCGGGTTCTGTGTCTGTGACGCGCACTAATTCAAGGTTCTCCACAAATAGAAATATCAATCTGCTGGTTGATATGTAACGGAAGATCTGCCTTTTCGTGTACGACAAATGAAGATTTTAAATACCTCGGTATTTTTTTACATTTAGACTTCATCTGCAGCTGTATCCTGAAGTACCGATTACGCCTCAAGGTAGAGTACATGCGTCACCTTTCCGATGCTTGAAAATATCTGCGTATATAAGTATGTGTGTGTAAATGCAGTAATGTATAAATGTGCGTTGTAAAATGTGTGGCCATACACACAAAGCACTTTAAATTGGGAAGGTTCGCGCCACCAGCAACAATTTATCCATTTCGATGTTATCAAAAATCATCAAATTGACACATATAAGGCATGAAAATTGTCTATTACCGAGAAGCGTTATCTGACTGGGTATTTGTTTTAGCTGTAATATACGCAACACACTCAAGGTGACGGATGATTTCAATCCATTAAGTGGAAAAACCAAGTGTTTTTCACAGGTCTTGACAGCTAATTGTGTTTTTCTGTAGATGTTTTATGCATATGTTGTTTGTGGGGTTGTTAAAAGAGGCATCGATCCAAACTCGATGCTACTTCATTCAACCATGCAAGGCTGTAGACTCATCGGATTGTGTTCTTTCCTGAGCAACATTTTATTACGCTGTATGACTAGATAGTGATGTTTGTGTTAGAGAAATTGTTTGTTCGAAACAAACAAGACTGCTCTCACAATGTGTAGATCAGTTTTTTTGAGTCATGTTCCTATGTGTCTCTTTAAATACTGATTATCGCCGTTAGTTCCGTAGTAAGTCGGCATTAAATACTCTTCCGTTTTTCGACTATCTTGTAAATATACGGTCAAGTAATTTTTAGCTATG